>JBBBDQ010001368.1:2525000-2702500 GCA_037127315.1 Ascarosepion bandense
CTATTTTTTCTTCTCCTTTTCTTTTGTTTCTTCTTTCTTTTTTACTTGACCTTTTTCTGGATAAATTTGACCCATTCATTGTTGTATAAATTTGGTCTGAGGAGCAGTCAATAAGAGAACTGTGATATATCATATTACCTATGGGTTATAAAAACATCCAACTTTTGTTCTTGATTATATATATATATATATAATTTAAATATACTAAGGCTACATGTAGATAAAAAAAATTTAAATCTTAATTTAAATTTTAAAATTAAACAATATTAAAATGCAGGGAAATAAAAAATAAAATCAAAGGGTTATAATTCATAATGACTAATAGTAATATATGCAAGGTAAAGAAGAAAAGAAAGGAGAAAGTAAGGGAGTGAGGAAGAAAGAGAGAAAAAGAGAGGCAAATGTATAGCAGAATCTGGGTCTAGGAATTTAAGTATTTTTTCCTATGGCAGCATGTGGTCATTAAATCACTTTTTTTTTTGTTAATTAGGGTTATTTATATGGTTTAATATGACAAGTTTTTCTAAAAGGCATAGTTACATCTATCTCCTTTTACATTGTAAAATTAGGATTTGGCTATGATATTCCAGGTAATAATTTGGTTCTTGTTTTTGTTTTTTAATTTCTAATAATATATAAAGCAGTGTTTTTTTCTGTATTTACAGTTGTTTAAAGACATGTGATTATTAAATCTCAGTTTCCACCTGTTAGCTACTGATCCAAAGTAAAATTTAACATCATCATCCGAATGAATTTGAGCTCTATAAACAATACTTTTGGATATACATTGGCCATTGAAAGGGCAGGTTTTATTTTTTTCAGCAGATGCAATTATTTTTTGAAGGGTCATTATTATTAGTAGTAGGGTAACTGATATTATTGAGGTAGGCCAAGTATTTATTTGATGTCATATTATTATGTTATGAAATATATCTATGTTCTTAATGCAACAGTAACTGACTTTAACATTGTTTTTGTTGAAAATTTTTTTAGTGTGGGTGAATGGTAGAAATAGCGAGGCATCATCAACTAAGTTCATTAAAGAGACAATAGTGAAGTAACATTGACTCAGTTCGTTCTCTTTACTACCAATTATTAAACTTTACTCCCAATTATGAAAGCTCTTGTCACAGGCTTACTTTTAAACAGTGCCTTATTTTATTTTTTTGCAATAATTATGTCAGCGAGTAGTGAAGAATATTTATATATCCTCTCTATAAAAATAATGAACATTGTATTATATATATATTCCTCTCCTGTCATGCTCAGAGGGGAGGGGTCGGATTATTTTGTTTTTTTCTTATGTCTTAATGTAAGATACGCAATAGTAAGTACTTTAATATATATGTTGGCGTCATTTTAAACAGCATATCAATATATTTTGCTGTCATTTTTGATAACATGGGCCCACTCATATATATATATATATATATATATATATATATATATATATATGAGATAATAATACCTGGACAGGACAAAATAATGGTAGTGTCTGATAGACCAAAAACCATGACGAGGAAATGAAACAACTATATTAATGTCACCAAATGTGACAAATTTTTTTTTTATCTATTCCTTTATCTATTCATATCAATTATATTTTATTTATTTATTTTTTAATCCAAAATATTTCATTAATATCATTCGCTTTACTTTTGTATTTTATTCCAGTTTTTATCTATTCATTCATCTTTTCAATCCTCTTAGTTTTTTATTTTAAATTCCAAAATATTACACTAATATCATTCGTTTTTTTTTCTCTAGTTATTTACATATCTACCGTATTCGGCACAATTTTCGATTTCATTAATAGGCATATTCCTTCATTCCGTATGGAATGGTATCTTCTACATCGTGTTAATTTATGTATTTATTTTAGTATATTTAATGAGTATTTTTTTTCTCTATCTGGTCATTTAGCTATTTTAACCATTCATCTTTACATTAATATCACGAAAATCAATTTATTTTTATTTTTATTTTTTCCGGATATTTATTTGAACCATTTACACATTATCATCACTGGACATTCATTTATTTGTGGATGACCTTATTCTAGAAAATTTTCCTTTTCTCCTGTGCAACCAAAAACATCTTGCATTCCAATAACATAGCAAATAGAGATTAGGACACAGGCCGGGGCCTGATCAACCTTGGCTGGGTCAACCTGGGGAGAAGGTATGATGTTTGTAAAGGACTGAAACCGTCAATGAACCAGACTAACATCACTGATGATGTGTCCTAACCGCATTTAAATGATGTATTTTCAAAAAAAATAAAAAATAAAAAAATGTATATAGTCATCCGCAGACAGATCTATTTCGCTGTATTACAGCTCATCAGTATGGCTTAGACTCCGGTCGCTTCCTAACCCAGGATTGAAACCCGTCAGTCGGCGATTTTACCCCTAGGCCACGAGCGTCCAGTAGAGGAAGGCAGGCTTTTTAGCGCATATAAACACGTCCAATATCTAGAGTGCTCCAATTTATTATCGAATATATATATATATATATATATATACATACATTGTAAAACACTTTTCACGGTGTGCACTCTTATCCTAAGCAAATTAAACATATACTCTGACTGTCAGTTTTTAAATGGGGATGGAGGGCTGTTTTAGAACACCAAGTTCTGTAAAAAAAACTCCAATAATGTGAAATATATTTTTAAATATATTTTTATTTTAAATAACTCACAAAAGGTTGATAAAATGTAAAAAAAAACAAAAAAAACAAAAAAAACAAAACAGAGACAAATCAATCACTACTCAGATCCAAGACACAATTACCAATCCATACATAAACCTATACCATCATTTTTTATGGATGTTAGTAAAAATATGGAAAGAGCATTGGTTGTAAAATAAAAAGCCAAATTTGCTTTTACTGACTGTCTAACTAACGGAGAGACCCATACCAGACAGTGTTCAAGAAACATTTCTTCATTTCATTGTTTTGTATTTTGGTTAAACTGTCACATCAATGTCTTATTCTGTGTTGATGGAATGAACAAAGATTTTCTTAGTTGAGTGTCTGCAAAGTAGGGAAAACAGGAAGAGGATCATCTTGGAGGAGTGGAGGGTGAGGGTTAGGGTTGGAAGCAAAACCCTTCCAGAAACAACTGGAAAAAAAATTACAGCAGTGATAGTGAATGAAGAGAAATGTTTCCTAA
The DNA here is from genome assembly GCA_037127315.1 of Ascarosepion bandense. NCBI lineage: Eukaryota > Metazoa > Mollusca > Cephalopoda > Sepiida > Sepiidae > Ascarosepion > Ascarosepion bandense. The sequence goes on from JBBBDQ010001368.1 coordinate 2,528,178, forward strand.
AAATAAACATCTACCACAGACTGGTTATTAACAGCAACACAAGATCAAAACAATCAAATAGTTGTTAAGAAAGATTAGTGGTCAATAAAGCTCTGTTTCTGTTCACAGAGAAGGTTCAATGGTTAGAGAGTAGAACCAAAACAAAAACTATTGCTTAAGTTTTCATTGATTGATTGAGTGATTGATCTGTCTCTTTAATGGCATATCAACTCCTTATAAGTCATGTAATGTCCAAATTTAATTTTCTAGTGAGCTTGGAAGTAATAAAAATGATAGGTTAGTCTGCTTTCACAATTGAATACATGGTAGATGATGCTCTGCTTTTGTGCATATACATGTTTGTGTATACATGATTACTAGAGGCAGTGATATGTATGTTTTATGTTGTAGTTTTCTTGACGTTATATTCTGGAATACAGTCCGATTTAAGAAATTGTAAAATATTATATGGATTAATGTCATAAATATTTTTTCATGTTGGTTGTTTGGTAGTATTTTAAATGGATTTGGGTGAAGTTGCTAGAATTTGTTAGCCTGTACTTATTGATTTTGGGTTTTGTTTTTGTTTGGCAGGGTTCATTATTTGCCCATAGCTGGGACCCTAACAGGTGCTAATACTCCAGGTCAGGGTGGATCTGAGAACAACAGCAATTAAGAGGTTGTTCCATGCTTCTTAAAACCTCAATCCCCTGACCAGAAGCCTTGCTGCCAAATGTAGTTTATCGTCATACCCAGGACTTTGCTTAAGTTCTTATAGCAGGTAAGGAAACTTGTCATCCAAAGGAGGAAATTGATATTTAAATCAAGCTATAAAAAATAAATATCAACCAATCTTCAGCAATTCTGGAAATAGTTTAAAAAGCAGAATTCATAATCTTCAGTTTCTTTTGCATAATTACAACCATGGAGAAGATATCTTAATTTCAGGATCAACAGAAATTTACTGAATCATAAATAATTTCTTTTTTTGTTTTTTTTTGCTTGTAAACTTCATTCTTCAAAAAATAAATTACAATTATATTTTATTCAATTATATATTAATCATAATTTGCAATGAATTGTTGCTGCTTCTCTGGCATCTCTTTGATACCTCTTCAGTAAAATTCTGCAGGTTTTCAATGACCTCTTGAATCTCGTTTTCATTGGAGAAATTTTACCCAATCAAAGCTTTCAAAGTGAACAAAAAAGATAATTAGTTGATGCAAAGTTAGGTGACTATGGCAGATTTGAAGCTGTGTCCCTCCCTGGGCAGAAGAAACTTTTGTTGTTAGATCGAACGTGCTCTATCTAGACCTCTTGGCCACAAAGTTCTATAGTGGGGTTTCTTATCTATTCTTTTCTGTTAGTTATGGAAAGTCCATTCTAGTGAAGAGTAGTTGTATACTGTTGCAGGTTAACGGAATTAGGCCTCGTTGTTGATAGCCCACTATAAGTCATAAAGAAAGGTTATAAACCAAGAAAAGCAAATTAAGTTGAAAGATAACATTTTAAATATAACACATATCAATTAATGTTTTTACAATTGAAGTAATACATGAAGTATAGGTCCAACAGAGGTTAAAATGTTCATGGCAATAAAATGCTGAAAGAGAATTAATGCTTAGGAATTTGGGAGTGTGTAAGTAAGGAATGTCTTTGATGTATTTGCTCCTTAGATCAATAAGTAGTTTTTGAGGCAGGGAAGAGGAAAGAGGTAAGAGAGGCGAGTGTAGTAAGCCGCTTGACTTAGGTCAAGAGAGATACTAATTACTCTCTTCTCCTCAATGCTTTCTGTATCCACTTTTTATATCTTCTTTTTGGATCATAGCAGCTCGTTTGGGATTTCACACTTGTATTTGGTTCTGGGCTTCCCATTGGCTGATAAATAAAATTTGTGTAGGCTCGCGAACTGGAAATTTAATATTTAATTAATTTTTAGTTTTCAACGGAACATACAACTTTTGGTCATTTGCTTTTTGGTTGTGAAAGCGCAAACATCCAGTCCATCGCTTTTGCTCGGTATCACCATAGTTCATCCATGATCAAGGTAAGTTATTGTGTTTTAAATTTATTTTTAACTGTTACATGCGATTAGTGGTTAGTGTAGTAGCAACAGTGTTTCTTGAACAAGACAGCCTTATGGAGCAACACTCGCTTTAAAATGGAGATTTTTTTTTCTTCTCCTAGATTAATTGCCACAAAAGATTATAGAACCCAGTTTGTCCTGCAATTCATCCACAGCTGGGTAGAGTAGAGACTGATTCATATCTTTCACAAGAGTATTAGCATGTAAGTGAATGCAATGAACTTGACTGGAATTCAAACTTAGCTTTCTGATTCATCAATCTAACCTGCTATCTAGTACCCCACTATGCCTCCAAATAACCTTTAGAAATTAATGTAATAAGTTTATTATCAAAACAAGGAAAAATGTGAATAATCAAACATAAACTCCCTACCCCCAAAAATCTTTCAGTGTATAATTGCTTGCAGGAATGCTTCTAGCAAGGATAAACATTCCATTAGCAGGTGTTTCAATATCTATCATACTAGGTGAGTTAAAATCTTCTACATGCCTTGTTTGAAAGACATGACTTAACTCAGAATTAGAAACGAGCATGTGTCTTGCCTGCAAGATAATAACAAAAAAGAAAGACAGCCGCTATTGAAGACACAATTTATGTGGGCATATCTCCTCCAACACTAGCCGATACATGCACACATGCAAATTTTGGCCATCTTGAAATGGCATAAAAAGTGGGTGCCAGCACTGCTGTGGGAGAAGCCTGTGTAGTGTGTTTGCAAACTTAGAGTCAGACAGACAAAGAGGAAGTAGGGGGTTTTAGCTGGTGTCTGTTTAATGGGCCAAGAAAGGGAAACCTGAAATCCATTTCCTTGGGGGACCAAAGAAAGAAAGAAAAACAGCTGGCCTGCAGGAGCACTTGCACTGCACTTTTTGCCCCCCCCCCCATCATTTATTTTTTTTTTTTTAACTACATTGTTCCTTCAGGACATGGACAATCATGGCTCTCCACAACCTCTTATCCTTTGTAGTACTTACTAATGTTTGTCTTTTTACTGTTCCACACACTTACTGTTTGACACACAAGCTTTAGGTAGGCCAGTTCTAGTTCATCCCTGAATGTGTAGCAGCCATAGCTCACTGTAACCGCTGCTACAATATCTATTCCAGGGGTCAGTGTAGTAGAACACTTGCTGTCTTCAGAATTGCTTGCAATTACTGAAAGAGAGTTTTAAAGAAGGCAAAGTGTAGCTATGCTCAAGTAGACCAGGCCAAGGTTGAAAACAAAGTAATTGGGCCCTAAGTGTTCTGCAAGATCTCTAACCAAATTCTAGGTCATCACTTTTTTGTCAGATAAGGTGGAACTTTTCCTTTTGGTCTTTGTCTCAAAGCCTATGTCAGATATATTCATTACAGCCTGGACTGTCTCAAGACTTTTTTTTTATAATCATATTGCCCCAAGCAAGACATTATACTGCCACTGTTTTGCAGGGGGTTACATTGGAGGAAACTTATGAGGAAGAGTGACAGGTTATAGAGCGTGTCAAGAAGTGGGTAAGAGAAGGAAGAGAATATGGATGAGAGTGGAGTGGACAGAGAAAGGAGCATGAGAGAGAGGATGTAGGTTAGTGAAATAGGAGATGACTATTGACTTTACATTTTAATTCTTGGAGATTGAAGCTGTTGGGGAAGCAAGTATATGAAAGAGAATTTCACAGGTGGGAAATGCGAGAAAAGAAACTGTTGGAGTAGAATTTGCATTTACAATTTATTGGTTTCACAGTAAAAGGGTGGGACCTAGTTGCTAATCTTGTGGCTCAAGTAAATTTATGTATAGGAGGCACCAGTGAGCTAAGTTCATCAGAGCAGAAAATATCAAAAAATTTTGACTCTAAGAAAGCTACCAGTTCAGTTAAAATCCAAGTGGTTGTCTGTAAGAATATTAACCTGAAGTTATCCCCAAACTTAGCAAAATTATTTAACTGCTGCTTGAAGGAGAAATTCTTCCCAAGTCTGTGGAAGGTGTCAAGAATATACCTGGTTTTCAAGAATCTGGGTGATCACTCCTTACCATCAGTGTTATTAGCAAACTCTTTGAAGCTATAATCAACAAGAAGGTTGTTGGTAACCTCAGTAGGGAAAACCTCTTGAGCAACAAACAGTACGATTTACAACTGTCTTAGTCCACTGCTGCTATTCTGTCATTACTCACAGTGGCGAGTGAGGAACTAGATAAAAATTACTTCTCAGAGATGATCGATTGACAAGGTTTTGCAAAAGGGCTTAGTGCACAAGCTCTTTAACTATGGAATCACTTGAAGAGCTTTCTCAATTATAATATCCTTCCTAATGAGTAAGTACCTGAAGGTAGTTATTAAGAGTTGTCTCAAGCAATCAATGCAGGCATCCCCACAATGTTCACTTCTTGGTCTAAACCCTCTTTCTATTTTATGATGTAATGGATATGTATACACCTTGGTTCTCCCTCACAGTAATATGATTGGCTGGTGTTAGCCATAAATACAGACTAAGGCATGGACGTCTAGGACTACGCCTATTGGAATGCCTATTGACTATGCCTCTTGGAATGCCTACGCCTAAGCATACTGCATATGACTACAACCTTGGATTGTTTTTAAGAATGTGGGTGAACACTCATCACTGTCACTGTTTAGATTATCAACTTCCTCAGTGTCATTAGCCAACCCTTTGAAGTTATAATCAACAAGAAGGTTGTTGGTAACTTCGACAGGAATAATCTCTTGAGTGACAAACAGTATGGGTTTTGATTGGCTGCTGATATCTTAACAGTGATCACACAGAATCTGTTAGGCACAAAACAAGAAATACACCTCACGGACAATGGCATTAAATATTTCAAAAGCCTTTGACAAGGTGTAGCATAAAGGGTTACTGTACAAGCTCTCTAGCTATGGAATCAATCAAAGAATTTTCTCAATTATCACATCCTTCTTAATGGGTAGACCACTGAAAGAAGTTGTTAACAGTCAATCTTCTGAGGCCTAAGTAGAAAAATGTTTAAGACAATAGTGTCCTTAATATATTTTATTTATAAAAGAAATTAAAAGATTTACTGATTAAATGATATTAGTTTTATTGCTTTTTTATTTTACAATTCAGAGTGGATTATCGGCAAATGGTGTTTCTGTTTGACAAAAATAAATTGATGATTTAAATTTTCCAAGGAATTTGGCTTTTAACTGATATAAATATGAAGAAGGTGGAATCTTAATTTCTCAAACTTTCATAAAATTAAGTAATAGATGTAAAAAAAAAAATATATTTTTGCTAAAGTTTTCTCAAAAAAAATTCATTTGTGAATAAGTCCTGAAATTTTCATTAAATTCCAACAATTACTTCATTTTGGCATGAATTTACAAAATGTGTTTTTTTACAACAAAAAATATGCTAAACTTATACTTATCTTTGGCCCACCAGCTGATGCAAGAAAAATAAAATTTTTAACCAAAATTTCAAACATGCTAGAAATGATTAAAAAAATTTAATAAAAAAATAATACTTTGGACTTTCCACTTAAACATTTTGACGATATAACATCTTTATCAAGTTTAAGGCCATTTCTAACAAATTTTGAGAAGGTACCTAATCATCATATAATAATTCTGCTTGTTCCTTCCTAAGTTAGTTACTTAGTTCCTCTGTCCATTACCCCACTTACTCTTTATACAAGCTTTTCCTTCCCCTCTAGCTTTTTTAAACATGACTCTCCTCAGCCTTTCTCACACCTTTGCCAAACAGAAGGGTAGTAAAGAGTGAGAGAGTAAGAGGAGAAAGTCTATAGCATTACCGTAGCAGTAGCAGCTTAAGCTGCGTGTATATGTGTGTGTATTGTACAATATAGTAAGAATAGGTAGGTTTCTTGTCATATACTGCAACCTAATAAAATTTCTGGCCTCTTTTATACCCTTGGGCATTACTCAGTTGGTCTTTTCTGTTTACAATGGACACAGGAGCCTTTAAAGTAACTTTAATTATTTTTTAAAATTTTTTAATCCCTCCTAATATTTTCGAAATTTTGTCAGAATGTTTTGTTTTGAGTTAGCAACTAAAGAAACCTTATAAATGTTTTACAATGGAAACGTAATAATTGCATCACCCACTTTTTTCGGTGACAAACACATTAATTTGGAAATTCTCGCAAAAATCAAATAATTGTCGGATTTTAATGAAACTATCAGTACTCATTCACAAATGAATGAAATTATTTTTGAAATTATTATTTTTTAAAAATCTTGATAAAAATATATTTTTTTACCTCTGTTACCCCACCTCCACGTAAATCCATGAAATGTTAATAAATTTTATATTGATGGCTAACTTTTGTTTTATTAGTTCAATGCAGGACTCATTGGGGAATATAAATCATCTATTTTTTTAAAGTTTGCAATCATTATCTGAAAATCTTCTCCGAAGAGTAAAAGAAAAATGCAATAAAACCCTGATATAATTGAATTTGATAAGCTTTAATTGCAGGAATAAATAATAACTATTAAGGACATTATACTTTGAAAAAAAAAACATTTATCGATTAATAATAAAATTTTAAAAGAATTGTTTTCATTTTTTTTATTAAGTTTCTTGAGTCTGCAGACTTTTAAACAAAATAAATAACATTTAAATCTAAGTTTTATTAGTTCAATGCAAATATAAGTATCCATTAAAATAATATTTGAAATAATAAAAACAGGCTGGATTAAAAAATTAAATTCATTAATTTATATATATATATATATATATATATATAGTCATCCGCAGACAGATCTGTTTCACTGTATCACAGCTCATCAGTACGGTTAGACTCCAATTGCTTTTAACCCAGGATTGAAACCCGACCGAATTGGCATCAGTAGGCGATTCTACCTCTGCGCTATGGGCGTTCAGTAGAAGAAAGCAGACTTTTTAGCGTGTATATTGTCATTATACCTGCACAATAGCCAGAGTGATCTAATCCATTACTGAATGAGCGATGCGTACATGCCAGAGTAGCTACTGTTTTTCAAAGTTTACCATTCTTCCAGAGTGATCCATCAGGGTGTGAGAGCATATATATATATATATATATATAGTGACTTATAGTAAAAAATATAATTAAACATATTACACTAGGGACCTATAGTAAAAAATATAGTTAAATATATTACACAAGTGACCTGTTGTAAAAATTATAGTTAAATATATTACACTAGTGACCTATAGTAAAAAAGAATATAGCTAAATATATTATACCAGTGACCTATAGTAAAAAATATAGTTAAATATATTACACCAGTGACCTATAGTAAAAAAGAATATAGCTAAATATATTACACCAGTGACCTATAGTAAAAAATATAGTTAAATATATTACACCAGTGACCGATAGTAAAAAATATAGTTAAATATATTACACCAGTGACCGATAGTAAAAAATATAGTTAAATATATTACACCAGTGACCGATAGTAAAAAATATAGTTAAATATATTACACCAGTGACCGATAGTAAAAAATATAGTTAAATATATTACACCAGTGACCGATAGTAAAAAATATAGTTAAATATATTACACCAGTGACCGATAGTAAAAAATATAGTTAAATATATTACACCAGTGACCGATAGTAAAAAATATAGTTAAATATATTACACCAGTGACCGATAGTAAAAAATATAGTTAAATATATTACACCAGTGACCGATAGTAAAAAATATAGTTAAATATATTACACCAGTGACCTATAGTAAAAAATATAGTTAAATATATTACACCAGTGACCGATAGTAAAAAATATAGTTAAATATATTACACTAGTGACCTATCATAAAATAGTATGTAGATGCATTTATTTTTCTTTAAAATGATTGACTTACAAACATTCAGAGGAAAGAAATGAAAACACACACACAAATGTTAAGAAATCAAAAATATTTTCTTAAAAGATCAGACAGAAATAAACTGGCAATGATATACAGGATACTGTTTGCTTACATCCTGGATGCATAGAAAATCCTTAACTTTATACACATATACTTTACCTTATGTAGGTAATTTGTTCCAGGAGAGGCGACTTAAGTAAAAAAAAAAACAAAAAAAAAAAAAAACTCAGGCCAAATTTACTTGTCTCCAAATATCCTTGTTACTAGGCTAAACCACAAATAACCATTCCCAGTTCTGTATTTTATTTATAAATGTATAACAGGTAGAAAATTATTTGTCTACATTTTTGAGATGAAGTATTGCAATTATTTACATTGTTTGGACTGTTGTCTTCAGTTTTGTTGCCATATATATGATGTTTCAGCTGTTGTATGCAATGACCTTCTTCAGGGGATTGAAGTTTTGAACTGAACCCTTTATTTCACTCGCTGGGATAGATTATCTTCATTCCATGAGTCATGCCACTTCAAGATGTCTCAGATATCTCCATTTAGCACAACTTTAGGTTTTTTGTTCACCCCTGCTGTAGCTAAGCATCAGACACTTGAGGATATTGTGGCCCAGTGAAAAAAAAGCATTGGATCTTGTGACTTGACCCAAAGAGTTGTAAGTTAAATACCTGGCTACAAAAGTGATGAAGAAAAAAACTGATAATGAGACATCTGGAAGTAGCATGACTTATGGAACAAGAACACTCTACCCCAGTGAATGAAATAAACAGTTCAGTTCAAAACTCTAATCACCTGAAGAAGGTCAGACATACAACGGCTGAAATATTGTGAATATGGCAACAAAAATGAGTGTAATATATTGCCTTAACCAACAAAAATATGATTGACAAAAACATATTTTGGCTGCGGGTGGTGGTGGCGAAGTTTAACAAAGCCTTTAAAAGCAAAGCCATGATTGACTTCAAAGACAGAAAACACAAGCTATAGCTGACAAAGATATGATTGATGCCAATTAAGCAACAACCCGGAAAAGCAAAAATGTGTAGGAATTTTTGATTATATAAGTCTGGGGTTTCTGGCTGAAGACAAAAGAAGTTAGAACAGAGAGAGAACAGAGAACTCCCACTGGTTAACAACTTCCTGACAGCTCGTCTGTGTGCGTGATTCTCTCCACTCCACACAACTGTCATTGACAAAGAATAAAAATATATGTTTATATTTTTATACTAGCAGTTTAGCCCAATTTCACTTGGGTAGTTTAAGGAATAATAAGAATAGAAAACATATGATGAATTTACATAGCAAATACTTACACAACGTTCACTCTCGTCACTTTTATAAATATAGATAACAATGTAGAATGTCTCTATTAGATTAGGGTGGGAGGGGGAGGGGCAACATATATAGATAATATAAAGTAGCGTGATCGATTCTATATTATAATCAATACACAAACTGATCCCTGACTTTGTGGGTGATATATTTTTTTTACCCCTAATTTTGGCTTTCTGAAAAATTTCAAGGTGTCGTTAGCGTTCTAAAATTTTGATTACATCTGAGTGTAACTCCCGTCGAGCTAGACTGCAAAATGCAGATGCTGAGTCGAATCTATCAAACCAACAAATACTTGCACAATATCCACTCTCGTCACTTTATAAATATAGATATTTGTGCTCTTGTTTGTCGTTATATTTCAAGACGATCGTTGTTCATCGAGATCCAGAACCAGGCGTAATATAACAAGTGAGGGCAGTAGTTCGAACAATGTAAAGAATGTAAATAAGTTAGAATATTAATCTTTTTTTCTTTTATCAAAATAAAAAGTTTCTTTTTTACTTGTTTATCAATTTTCCTCAAGTGTTGATAAACTTAATTGGCATGTGAGCTAATCGTTACAATTGCTGGTTTAATGATGATTAAAATAAATGGATTATAATCTTAATCATCAAGTATTCTTAATTAGGAATTGTGAAAACACTTCAAAGCAAAGTGTGAACCAGAGTTAATAATAGGATTAGATTTGTTTTTATCCTGCAATTAAGAGAAACAATTAGATTAGATTTACACTATTTACATTGTTTCGACTGTAATTCTCATCTTTATTGCTATATTCATGACATTTTGGGCTTTGTATGCTCTGGTCTTCTTCAGGTGAAACGTCAGGATGATAATCAAAACAAAAGTAAATAGTGTAAATTGTTACAATACCTCATCTCAGAAATAGTGACAGATGTTGAAGGAGTGAATATGACAATAAAAATGAGGATAACTGTCAAAACAAGGTAAATAGTGTAAATAGTTACAATACCTCATCTCAGAAATAGTGACAGATGTTGAAGGAGTGAATATGACAATAAAAATAAGGATAACTGTCAAAACAAGGTAAATAGTGTAAATAGTTACAATACCTCATCTCAGAAATAGTGACAGATGTTGAAGGAGTGAATATGACAATAAAAATAAGGATAACTGTCAAAACAAGGTAAATAGTGTAAATAGTTACAATACCTCATCTAAGAAATATAGACAGATGTTGAAGGAGTGAATATGACAATAAGGATGAGGACAACAATCTGAACAATGTAAATAGTGTAAATATTTACAATACGCTATCTCAGAAATATAAACAGAAGTAGATTAGATTCTATGTCATGATTGAATCATCAAAATTTGTTAATATTTTGCTTGATATATAAATGAGGTCTCTCTGAAAAGTAATGGGATTTCTCCATTCTTTGATATGAGAGGCATCATCCAAAGTGAGTTCTTGTCACCAGACAATCAATCAATAAATCTACAAAGGAATCCTTCAGTGTTTCCTTCACTCAGTGCATGAGAAGAGATGAGAGTTGTGGCAGGACAAATTGTGGCATTGTTACCTGCTCTTGATACCCTGAGCATCCAGCAGTTCCTGGCCAAAAATAACATTACCATACTGGAATAATCTTATTATTCACCTGATCTTGCTCCATATGATATCTTTCATTTCCTCCAAACTCAAAAGGATCATCAAGGAGAATAGTTTTGAAGGCTTTTAGGCCATCAAGAGATATTTAACAACAGAGCTAAGGGACATTCAATAACACTATTGCTTAAAAGGGCATTCAATAACACTATTGCTTAAAAGGGAATTCAATAACACTATTGCTTAAAAGGGAATTCAATAACACTATTGCTTAAAGGGGCATTTAATAACACTATTGCTTAAAGGGGCATTTAATAACACTATTGCTTAAAGGGGCATTCAATAACACTATTGCTTAAAAGGGCATTCAATAACACTATTGCTTAAAAGGGCATTCAATAACACTATTGCTTAAAAGGGCATTCAATAACATTATTGCTTAAGGGGCATTCAATAACACTATTGCTTAAAGGGGCATTCAATAACACTATTGCTTAAAGGGCATTCAATAACACAATTGCTGAAGGGGCATTCAATAACACTATTGCTTAAGGGGCATTCAATAACACTATTGCTTAAAGAGGTATTCAATAACACTATTGCTTAAGGGGCATTCAATAACACTATTGCTTAAAGGGGCATTCAATGACACTATTGCTTAAAGAGGTATTCAATAACACTATTGCTTAAAGAGGTATTCAATAACACTATTGCTTAAGGGGCATTCAATAACACTATTGCTTAAAGGGGCATTCAATAACACTATTGCTTAAAGGGGCATTCAATAACACTATTGCTTAAGAGGCATTCAATAACACTATTGCTTAAAGAGGTATTCAATAACACTATTGCTTAAAGGGGCATTCAATAACACTTTTGCTTAAAGGGGCATTCAATAACACTATTGCTTAAGGGGCATTCAATAACACTATTGCTTAAAGGGGCATTCAATAACACTATTGCTTAAGAGGCATTCAATAACACTATTGCTTAAAGAGGTATTCAATAACACTATTGCTCAAAGGGGCATTCAATAACACTATTGCTTAAAAGGGCATTCAATAACACTATCGCTTAAAGAGGTATTCAATAACACTATTGCTTAAAGAGGTATTCAATAACACTATTGCTCAAAGGGGCATTCAATAACACTATTGCTTAAAGGGGCATTCAATAACACTATTGCTTAAAGAGGTATTCAATAACACTATTGCTTAAGGGGCATTCAATAACACTATTGCTTAAAGGGGCATTCAATAACACTATTGCTTAAAGGGGCATTCAATAACACTATTGCTTAAAAGGGCATTCAATAACACTATTGCTTTAGAGGCATTCAATAACACTATTGCTTAAGGGGCATTCAATAACACTATTGCTTAAAGGGGCATTCAATAACACTATTGCTTAAAAGGGCATTCAATAACACTATTGCTTAAAGGGGCATTCACTAACACTATTGCTTAAGAAAAAAATTTTGGGATGAATAATGAATTTTTACAAGAATTATTTTCATTTATTTTAAATTTTAAATATAATAATTTATGACATCTTTTTAAATTATGTCTTACTTTCATCTGGTTAGGTGATAATGTTATTAAGTTAAAACTATATTTATTTATCAAAAATTGAAAAGCTTAACCCATTTTAACCCAGTGTCCTCAGGTTTTAGAACATTAAATTCATTTACAAATCACAAGAATTTTTCTTCCAACTGGGCAATATTTGGAAGGTAATTTTATTGATGAATCAATATGTCCCTCACTACCTATATATAATAATGGTTTTATATAATGATTTATACTATTTATTTTTTACAGTTTTTTATGCTCTCAAATGACACTGGTTTAAAATGGGTTAATACAAATCATTTTACATCAATATTTTTAAATTATTTTTTTTTAATGTATATAAAATAATTCATAATGTCTTCTTTTTTGTAAATATGGTGGACCATATACGACATTATCAGAAAATAAGGGTGATGAATATAGATTACTGAGTACTTAAAATTATATAAAAAGGGGGTCACCCATCATTTTCTTAAATAATGTTTTAACAGATAAAATCTGTAGAAATATGTCAACACCTTCTTTCAATGATTATATGGTTAACAAGTGATGAGTTATACAATCACTGTTTGTTTTAAAAATCCATTTTTTTTAAAACTTAAAGTAAATAAACCTAAAGTGAATAATGTTTTTTCAAATCAGATTCATTATACTTTAAATCAGCTAATATTCCTCAAAGTTTCAGAAAAGTATATTTTATTTTTGTATAATTTTTAAACCTTTTTTGGAAGATTTTTAAACTTTTTTTTTACAAATGTTTGAAAAGTATTTTAATTGAAGCGGCCCAAAAAACTTCTGTTCCAATCGATATAATTCCTATTTGAAATATACCAGAGTATTTTGCTTTCAGGAAATGGTAAATTTACATCAATATTTTTTTAATGAATATAAAATAATTTATAATGCCCTCTTCTTAAAAATGGAAAATATACAAAAGTTCTACAATATAATTGTATTGAACATTTTTTAATACAAATGTGCACTGGTTCTAACCTTATGACCAGAAACTAAGTAATTAAACAGTATATATATATATATATAGAGAGAGAGAGAGAGAAAGAGAGAAAAAGTACAAATATTATCTTGTTTCATTTCCTCACATACCAGTATATTTATAATTTCATTAGCATTAATAACATTGTCTTACCTCTGAGGAGAGAAATGTTATTCCCAAATCTTTCTAAAAGAAATAATAATTCTGTGTGCAAATGCAAATGTTATCAAACTGGAAGAAAATCTCTCATTGTTTTACGAACAATGCTTAAACATAAAAATAATTATGAAAAATTATTTTTTTAGTCTTTTAATGCCACAAGAAAGAAAATAATTCTCAATATGTTAAGATTGATTTATTTATTTATTGATATATCAACTCCTTATGGGTCATTTAACTTTCAATTAAAGGTAAAATTAAAGCTTCAAGTAAGCTTTTTCAATTATAAAATTTCATTTTAACCCTCTAGGGCCATTCGTATCATATTTGATACAGTATGAAAACAAGCCTTGAAGGAAAAATTTTTTAAGAGAAATATTTTATAAATTTCAAATGAAAGCAGTACTGACTGCTCAGTAAATGAATACCAAATGTTTCCTTATAGGGAAATACTGTATCAAATATGATACGAATGGCCCTAGAGGGTTAAACAAAATGTATTGAAAATTAGTGGAGGCACCTATATAAAGATAAGGTTATAATTATGATTTTTTGGTTGCAATGTATGCATTTTCCCCACCTAAGTATTCTATACCAACATCTGGATGCATCAATAGACTGACAAACACACATATATATATGCTTAGTGTATCAAGGCAGCAAATAATTTTCTAAACATATACTGTTAAATATAAAAGACAATGAATGTCTATTATGTTTAATCATAAGCCGTTCTAAACGTTGTATTTTGGCTTTAATTTCAGTTGAAAATAAAGACAAAAATTCTCCAACATTTGGATAATTTTTTTATCAGTTTGGTTCTAAGCTTTCGAATCACATGAGCCATCTTCAGAGAGGTTATTAAGATGGTAACCCAATAACATCCACCATCAGAGACGATTTTATTTTGTGTTGACATAAAACTCCTGTAGGCAACGGCAATAGTTACCAAAAATAACAAATGCAGTTCACAATGTTACTTTTGGTAACTATTGCCGTTGCCTAGCGGAGTTTTATGTCAACACAAAATAAAATCGTCGCTGATGGTGGATGTTATTGGGTTACCATCTTAATAACCTCTCTGAAGATAGCTCATGTGAGCCGAAAGCTTAGAACCAAATTAATAAAAAATTATCCAAATGTTAGAGAATTTTTGTCTTTATTTTCAACTGAAATTAAAGCCAAAATACAATGTTTAGAACGGCTCATGATTAAATATAATAGACATTCATTGTCTCTTATATTTAACAATATATATATATATATATATATATATATATATATATATTTTCCATTTGTAAACAAGTTATTATGTGACCTAGGTTTCTACCATGAGTGGTATCTTCAGGTGATTTTCAATAATTGATTTTACCGTTTACCGTTTTTTTTCTTTTTGTATGAATGCTCCTGTAATGGTGGTTTTTTTTGAATGCTCACATGGCAGGGAATTTTTGAACGTGCAATTTTTAAAATTACAAGAAATTATAACGTTTTTATCCATAATTAGAGATTATGCTATTCCCAAACAAAAATGAACTATTGAATGAAAGAACAGAAATTATGACTAATGTAACCAAACTAAAAAATACCTATTAGGTTCATACAACCATGGATGAAAATGTTATAATTTCTTGTAATTTTAAAAATTACACATTCAAAAATGCCCTGCCACGTGAGCATTAAAAAAAAACACCATTACGTGAGTGTTCATTAAAAAAAAGGGTAAAATCAGTTATTGCAAATCGCTTGAAGACACCACTCATGGTAGAAACCTAGGTTGCGTAATAACTCGTTTACAAATGGAAAATATTCAAAAGTCCTAGAATATAATTGTATTGAACACTTTTTAATACAAATGTGCACTGGTTTAATTTTATTATGACCAAAATCTAAGTAATTAAACAATTAATCAATATATATATATATATATATATATATATATATATATTGATTGTTTAATTACTTTATCTGACAAAGCCAAATTTTCCAATTTTTTCACTTACAACTCTATCTAAAAGTAAAATCTAAAAACAGACGTTGATTGCTAACCGAATATTTTTTGTGACGTAAATTTCTTAATTCTTAACCTTCATTTTTTATTTCTTTTTATTTCATTTTGAAAATGTGGTAGTTGCCGATGAGATGTGAAATCTCTCTTAGGGATTTCATGTTGAAATAATCATTCAACAGTTTTGAACATCGAAATTTATTTTATTTTATAATTGGCTCTGTAATTTTAATTACATGGAGCTCTCCACCTGTATAATTTTTTAATATTAAAATATTAATTCGGATCAGGTTTTTGGGATTTACCTTCCTACTTTTCCATTTGGATTAAAGTTATTTTAAAAATATAACCCCACTAACACCTAAAAAAACAAATCCAACACAAATAAACGGTCTTTTCAACTAGATAATTCTCATATCAACTAAATCACCTGAAGAAGAAGCAGCCCAGATACATGGCTAGCTTCGAAACGTGAAAATCTTTGTATAGTCATACTATGAATTTATAAACATTGTAACAACTATTACAGTATATATATATATATATATATATATCTATAGTGTTTAATTGTGATAATGTTTACTGCCAAGGTTGTCATTTTTTTCAATGATTTTGCTGATTAAATATATTTTGGCAAGCAGATATTTTATTGTAAAGTGCTGGTGGTGTAGATAGAGTGTTGATAGGTACAAAGTGTTTGTCTCTTTAATAGAGCAGACTTTTGTGAGGACACCATTGTTATGTTCTCACTCATCAGCCCTATTTTTTTTTCATCATCTGGAGTGTCTAATCTATAGTAATATAAAAAGGAAAAAAGATTATTTCTGGTCAAAGTCTTACATGTACAACTTCAGCATGTATGCAAATCAAAAGTTATCATTTGCTAAAAACAGTAAAATAAACAAAGAACTATAACAGTTGTATTAGTGCAGAAACCAATGCAGATGACATTGACCCACAGATGACACTGACCCACACTTCACTTGACCCTCTCTGTTTTGATGAGGATTAACAAGCACCTACAAATCAGGATGATGATAATCCTGTAATTAAGTCTAAAAACAAATTAACTATAGCTTCAAGTAAAAGTACAGGGAGAGAAAGAAAGGAGGAGGAGGAGAGAGAGAAAGAAAGAAAGGGGGAGAGAGAGAAAGGGAGGGGCACAGACAGACAAACAGAAGGAGGTCAAAGTACAAGTCTTGAAACCTTGCTGAAAGTAAATTGATTTAAAAATCCATAGGAAAAAATTTGAAAAGAAATTCATCTATTCCTGCTATCATAGCACAGTAAGTTTACATGTAAAATTTTTTCCACACATAACGTCTTACTTAGCTGTTGGTGTGATGAATAGTAAAGGAATATAAAATATTCAATAGCCAGTTTAGTCAAAGTTTCTAACAGGATAAGGATAAAAGCTGAGGGGAGAAAGGGGAGGGAAAAAGGAAGGAAAGGGATACAGGATACAACCATTATTCCTTACATAGTTCCAAAACTTGATCCTTTGACTTTTGCTTTTATTTTTACAACACTTGGAAACAGGTATATACATATATATGTGCCAAGAAGAAAAGTTAGAATTATGCTATTCCCAACCAAAAGCAAACTGTTGAATGAAAGAACGGAAATTATGACTAAGTGTAACCATACTAAAAAATACCTCTTAAGTTCATACAACCATGGATGAAAATGCCATAATTCCTTGTGATTTTAAAAATTGCGCATACAAAAATTCCCTGCCACATGAGTGTTTAAAAAAAAACAAAAAAAAAACACTGTTATGTAAGCGTTCTTAAAAAAAAAGATAAACAGTAAAATCAGTTATTGCAAATCGCCTGAAGACACCATTCATGGTAGAAACCTAGGTCGCGTAATAGCTTGTTTACAAATGGAAAATATTCAAAATTTCTACAATATAATTGTATTGAACACTTTTTAATACAAATGTGCACTGGTCTAACCTTATGACCAGAAATTAAGTAATTAAACAATATATATATATATATATATATATATACTATAGTCATCTGCAAACAGATCTGTTTCGCTGTATCACAGGTCATCAGTATGGCTTAGACTCCAATCGCTTCCTAACCCAGGATTGAAACCCGACCGTATATATATATATATATATATATATATATATATATATATATATATATAGAGAGAGAGAGAGAGAGATAGAGAGAAAGTACAAATATTATCTTGTTTCATTTCCTCACATCCCAGTATATTTATAATTACATGAGTACTAATGACATTGTCTTACCTCTGAGGAGAAAAATGTTACTCCTAAATCTTCCTAAAAGGAATAATACCTACCACCCTAAATCATGGCGAATCTGGAAACAGCAATTTTGAGGTGGTTCCACACTCCTGAAAACCTCCAACATCCCAATCAGAGGCCTTGATGATGGCTGTACTTTATTGTCATACCCACGATGAAATATGTTGAGTGAATGTATGCACAGAGATCAAAATTGAAAATTGCAATAAAAATTAAATTTAAACATCTAAAGAGCCCAACAAAAATAGCACTGCCAATTTGTAACAGTTTTACAATCTATTTCCATGGGAAGTCTTTAAGCTACATTCCTTAGTTCCCCCAGTTTTAACCTTCACAGCTAAGACCCACCCTGCCTTGCGCATTGTAATGAACCACCCTCATTCGCTTTATCAATCATTGGTGACATTGAAGTTCTACTCCAGCAGCTTTTTACTGTGTAGCCCTCTACCTCGAATGCTTACGGTCATATCACGTTAAATACACCAATTGATCACCGAAGTTAAGCAACGTTGAGCCTGGTCAGTACTTAGATGGGTGACCGCTTGGGAATACCAGGTGCTGTAAGCATTTATTGATAAATGTGCGTTGTGGTGCAGTAGATATTGGTTCGGAAAGAGAAATCGGTGAGCCGAGTTCGAATTCCAGTTGAATGCCCTGCATTCACTTACACACTGCTACCCTTGGGAAAGGTATTACTCCGTCCCTTCCCTCCAGTTATGGGTTAAATAACAGGGCAGGACTTGGGACCCTGCCCTGAAACAAATCCCAATGAAACTTTCTCCTACTAGGGAGAAAGCCGGCTCAACGCCAACCAGGGTGCATGCGGCTTGGACTATCTCGAATGGCCCTTGTAGAGGGTGAACATAATTATAAATGAGTAAAATTTGATTTGAGATCAATTGTTTGTTTTTTTTAAAGAAGAAATGAATGTTGCTTTTTTCAATGCATATACATATTATTTTTTTATTATTTTTTTTTCAATGCATATACATATTTTTCTTATTAAATTGTTGACAAACAAAAAAATGAAGGTATTCAAAGCTAAGACAATGAATGAAAACAGAAGTATGATATTTTCAGTAAAACGTGGTCATGGATGAAATAACTGTATTTTTGCATAAAGGCAACAATTTAACCTTTAATTTTATTTTATATTTTATATTATCTTCCCCTACCTCAACAAGACCTTGTGCCTGACATGGAAGGGGTGCTATTTTTTTTATAGAAATGTAGATATTTCCCTTCAACTTGAATATCAGAAATAGAACATGGAAGTGCTGAAATATTCTCAGCCTGACTTACTAACCCCTCCCCCCAATTATCAAATGAACAAACAGAATTTATTTAGGAAACCCTTCTTCTTGGTTAGACTGAGTATTTTTCAATACTTCTTTGTAAATATAAAGTATATGAAACCATCTATTTACATTATTCCGACTATTGTCCTAATCTTTGTTGCCATTTTTATGACATTTCAACCGTTGTATGCTCCGGCTTTCTTCAGGTGCTAGGAATTTCGAACTGAACTCTTTATTACAATCACTCGGGTATATCATTCTCGTTTTTTGTGCGAAGCCACAGTAGTCATGAGTTATCTTCGTTTAACTTTTTAAGTTATTTGCTCACCACTGGTATTGAACTCACAACTCTTTGGGTCAAGTCACTGGATCTAATCAACATCTATATCTATTGGGCCATGTGTCTTTGAGTGGATATAGATATTGCCTTGAGGACACAATGACTTGACCTTTAGAGTGGCTGACACCACAGCAGCACTCTCAATGATGGAATAGCCCATGGCCTGGAATGGTCTATTTAAGTAAAGAATAGTAGCATTTGAGGTATAATATTCAAGTGTCATGTGAGTAATATTTGAACTAATTACTTTGGCAACTATTTCAATCTATTGTATCTCCTGCTTTGTGTATTTCCGTTTAGCACCGGATATTGTGCTGAATAATACAGCAGCTCACTTTCTCTGGGTATCATATCCACTTCGGTGATACAACACTTTTCAGCTTGTCCATTATCTTCACAGATATAGATTTAGAATTATTACACAACTAGCAGTATAGCCCGGCATTGCTCGGGTGTAATGAAAGCTTTAAAACTAATCCATGGTCCTGGAGCTCAGACTCAGCCTATAAAATATTTGAAATAATAAAACAACTGCGACAATTTACCAATCGCACCATATATATATATATATATATATACACACACACATACACACACACACACACACACACACACACACACACACACACTAGCAGTATAGCCCGGCATTGCTTGGGTGTAATGAAAGCTTTAAAATTAATCCATGGTTCTGGACCTCAGACTCTTTGAATGTTGGCACGAAAGACTAAAAAGCAATATTGTTTCCAGTCAAAGTGAAACTGTAGACTGAAAGAAAAATGAATGGATGTAAGTCAAATTTTGATTTCCTGGTGTTGATATAAAATTTTCTGCACTATTGTAAGAACTGCAACCTTGAAACTTCTGAATATCGTTTCTCATGTCTTTGTCTATGAGTGTATCAAATTTGATTAAAATCGGACCACTCCTTCTATAACCCAATTTTTCGATTATCGATTTTCAATACTTATCGGGGGTATCTCGACACAAAACCTAGCTAAGAACACTCGCAGACACTTATAGTACAACTGTGTAAATTTTCAAGAAAATCGGTTTAGCCGTTTCGGAGTCTATAGGTAATGGACACACACAAAGTTCCATTTATAAATAAGTTTAGATTAGATTTAGATTAAAAAGTTTTTTTTTTCTTATTATAATCAGTAAGATTTGAATACTAAACTGATCAGCTTATCATAATGAACAATCCACACTGTGGGAAAATCTCTGTAAATGTGACAACATTTAAGTCAGTTGAGTTTGAGTTTTGTTTAACGGCATATCAACACCTCTGTGGGTTATTTAATGCCAAAAAGGCGGGGTTTTCAGGTATTTTTTTTAATCTTCAGTTATAGTGAGAAGGTTGATTTCAGTCAGTTAAGTGCCATACATGATACATGCTTGGGCGATCATGTCTCGAAAAAGACATGACTGACTGGACAGAAGATTATCCTGCAGTCGGTTGCCATTGCTTTCTGCGGTAGACTGGTTGTCGACCAAGGCTATAGAACCCAATCTATCCTGTTATTTAACCCATAACTGGAAGAAATAGACGGATTAATACCTTTCCCAAGGGTATTAGCCACAAAATTAGTCATTTGCATATATCAAGTCTTGTAAAAGCTTAACAGATACCATTGTCTTTGTGGACATCCTCCTGATATCAAATTCATTTCCAGACGTGTGATAGTGCACACGCACACATTAGGTAGGAAAGATCAGCTAGTTATGCTACCATGGTTTTGAACTTTCGGTTTTGTCAGGTGATAATCTCCTGACGAAACCAAAAAGGTCGAAACAATAGTATCACTTGTATCAGTAAATCAGTTTAATCTCTCAAAGACAACCAATTACAATCTAAAAATGTTTTCTGATTTTAAATAATCTGAAAATGGTTGACAAAACAAATCAATCATTAACTCATCAATTCATCCTATCATTTTTCTGAGCAACCCAGAAAAGAAATACCTCTGTAGTGACCTCACAAATATCCTTATCACCAAGAATCTCTTTCAAAACTACACCCTTGTATAAATTAATTGAAACAACTGCTTTACTTTCCTTTTATTTGCCATGTGGTCAGTTTTACACCCACTGGAGTGACAGGATGTAATCGATTTCTATTTTTTCCTCAGATTAGGTCATTTGCAGTAGTGTACAGCAATATGAATCTGTATATAACAGAATATGTATAAATACACCTCTGTGCAAATTAATTGAAACAAACTGCTTTAGTTTCCTTTCTTTTACCATACAGTCAATTTTAGACCCACTGGAATGACAGGGTGTAATCGATTTCTATTTTTTCCTCAGATTAGGTCATTTGCTGTGGTGTGAATCTATTTTTGGGGTGTATGATGAAATTTGTTTGGCTTTGAAAAATGTTGCATTGTCCATGATTGCATCAGATTTTTATCATGCCCAGACACTATTGTTTTAACTGTCAATAAGTTGTCTTACAACCAGTGTCTGTGATGAATATTACTCCAAGGAAGTGTACAAAAATTGTAACGCTGCAAAAACGCATTGGCAAACCTTACAGATATTGTTGATGTTAGCCTTTCAACTGTCAGTTGTGTCATCAAGGAAAGGAAACAAACTGAATCTATCAGTTTAAAACCTAAAAGAAAATGCAGTTAGAAGAGAAAAAACAATGTTAACAGATGACATATCCATGATCTAGGAAAGTGTGAAAAGATCCTAGGAAGACATTATTTGTTTCGTTTTAATTAATTTGCACAAGGGTGTACATGACGTTAAAGCATTTTGCAAACCTTCAGAAATACATTCTTTTCACCAAGAATAAAAGATGTAGACATTTAGGGACAGTTTCTCTCTCACCCCTTTAGTACCTTGGCATGTATACGATTCAACACAGATAACCATCAAACTATTTAACTTTTTTATGGCCGCTTCTACCTCAGTTAGTCAGTTAAGTGCCATACGTGATACACGTTTTGGGCAAAGATTATCCCGCAGTATGTTGCTATTGCTTTCTGCGGTAGACTCGTTGCCAGCCATGGCTAAAGAACCCAATCTGTTCTGTAATTTATAACCCATAACTGGAAAGAAGGGACGGATTAATACTTTTCCTAAGGGTATTTGTGCATAAGTGAATGTACCACAACACATATCTACTTCTACCTCAGCAAGCAATAAAGAGGCAGCCAACTGTCCGTTAACAAATCTGTTAGAAATGATAGTGAGAAACTAATCAAAATGTTCACACAGTCTTTTAAAGTTGTCATCAGGGTCATGAATAGGACCATTCACATATTTTGCTCAAGGTGGGTTCACTGGAAAGGAGGGTGGGTCATAAACATCACAAAAAAATATTTGTGAAAGAGCTTTCAATCATGGATCTTTATTACAGCCTCTATTTGTTCAGTTTGTTTTGTTAAACAATATAACTTTTATTGGGCCATTTTATGTATTGCAGGCACCATGTTTTTTTATAAATGTATTGCAGGTACTACGATTTTTATAAATGTATTGCAGGTAGTAACGCTTTTTATAAATGTATTGCAGGTAGTACATTTTTAATAAATGTATTGCAGGTAGTACATTTTTAATAAATGTATTGCAGGTACAATGTTTTTATAGATGTATCGTAGATACTACGTTTTTTTTATAAATGTATCGCAGGTACTATGTATTTTATAAATGTGTTGAAGGTAGTACATTTTTTTATAAATGTATTGCAGTTACTACGTTTTTATAAATGTATTGCAGGTACAACGTTTTTTTATAAATTTATCGCAGGTACTATGTTTTTTATAAATGTATCGCAGATACTACATTTTTTAAAAATATATTCCAGGTACTACGTTTTTTATAAATATATTGCTAGTACCAAAATGTATTGCAGGTACTACGTTTTTTATAAATATATTGCAGGTACTATGTTTTTTATAAATGTATTGCTGGTACTACAATGTATTGCAGGTACTATGTTTTTTTTATAAATATATTGCAGGTACTATGTTTTTTTATAAATGTATTGCAGGCACTATGTTTTTTTATAAATATATTGCGGGTACTATGTTTTTTATAAATGTGTTGCTGGTACTACAATGTATTGCAGGTACTACGTTTTTTTATAAATGTATTGCAGGTACTACGTCTTTTTTATAAATGTAATGCAGGTACTACATTTTTTATAACTGTATTGCTGGTAATTTTTTTTTTTTTACAAAAATTTATTGCTGGTAATTCCTTTATAAAAATGCACTGCTGGCACTTCTACAAAAATATATTTATGTTTTCCATACTTTTAAAGTATTTTGAACCCAGTTTAGGAGTTAATTATCCATTAACTATAAATCATTTCCAGGGAGTTGATTGTTAAATGGACAACTACATTAATTATTTCTTAACAATCACCCAATAAAGATGATTTGCAATAAGATTGAAAGTACTTGAGAAAATAAAACTAATGAAAATACCTACAGTGCATTTCTTGCTGTTTTTAATCACCATACAGGAAACTTATTTGTGACTATGAGAGGATTACAATAAAAACTGACATTATGTCTAAATTATTTAATCAAAATACCAACATATCTATCTATACATGCCCACAGACATATTTATACACACAATTCTTCACATGTACATACACATATATATCTATACTCGTACACACACACACACACACACACATCTATACATATGTGCACACCCATACACACATATCTATACACATGTATCCATATATGTGCACACACACATGTATATCTATACAAACATATACATTACTGGCCATAATTATTAGGCAACCCCAGTTTTTTCAAAAGAAATGATGAATTTCATACTATTTTTAGCATTTGTTGCCAAATGAAAATAGAATGGTTCTTTTGTCATTATTACTTTGCAAAATTTTACAAGGCAAAGAAGCAAAAGATGAACTCGTCCGAGTCACCATAAAATTTTCTTCATTCTTTCATTGATAAAACTGCAATATAGGTAATTATTAAATATTCATAAATTCATTTGATGCACGTGTTTTGTGCAATATTAACAAAAGAACCATTCTATTTTCATTTAGAATTATTCACTTGGCAATAAATACTAAAAAATAGTATGAAATACATCAGTTTTTTAAAACACTGGGGTGGCCTAATAATTATGGCTAGTAGTGTACATATATACATGTTATGTGCATGTATATACACATATAGATAAAATATTATTGCCATTTGGTCTTCTAAAGTGAACAAAGATTGTATTACGCCAATTATTATAGTAAGCATGGTGTTCTATAGAATGCTATAGAAGATGGCCTTGAAAAATCAGCATTTGAACTGCTGCTCTTTTTTCATTTTCTCAAACACCAGTCAGTGGCACTGGTAGAAAAGATACAACTACCTTAACCACCACACTGGTAGAAAATATACAACTACCTTAACCACCACACTGGTAGAAAATATACAGCTACCTTAACCACCACACTGGTAGAAAATATACAGCTACCTTAACCACCACACTGGTAGAAAATATACAACTACCTTAACCACCACACTGGTAGAAAATATACAACTACCTTAACCACCACACAACTACCTTAACCACCACACCAAACAGGTAAATTTTTATAAGTTTTTCCCATCTGAAACAATCCTGCACATATATAAATCTATAATCCACCTGTGCATTGAATACTGCTGCCATATCTAGTCGGGGTGCTCCTGCTATCCACCTAGGGGTCCTTGACAAAATCCAACAGAGAATGTAATGTGATCGATCCTGACATGGCAGCTCAGATACAGTCACTTTCTCACTGACGCAATGTGACTTCCCTGTGTCTCTTCTAGAAATACTTCCACAGCTTCTGCTCTGATGAAATTAGCTCACTGGTGCCCCCTATATGTGAATTTACTCAGGCCACAAGATGAGCAACTAGGTCTCACCCTTTTGCTGTGAAACCAATAAAATGTAAACGCAAATTCTACTCCAGCAGCTTCTTTTCTCACACTTCCTGCTTGTCGAATTCCCTTCCATTTACTTGCTTCCTTGACAGCTAATATCTCCAAGAATTTAAATGTAAAGTCAATAGTCTTCTCCTATCTTAATAACCTACATCCTTTCCCTCGTGCTCCTTTCTCCGTCCACTCCACTCTCACCAGTATTCTCATCCTTCTCCTACCCACTTCCTGACACCCCTATAACCTGTCAATCTTTTTCTTAACTTTCCTCCTATATAACCTTGCTTGGGGCAATATAGTTATAAAAAAAAAAAAATGGAAAAAAGGAAAAAGGTATTTTTGTCTATCTGCATACGTGCATCTCCATATCCAGCTGTCTAGTCTGGCTTTATAACACACAATATATATCTTCGTATCATTGTTTGCATGAAGATATGATTTTTTTGTACATGTTGATAGTCAGACAAAGTTATTCCACCTGGCTGGCTTTGAAATTGGACAGATTCCAGTAACATAAATATACAGCAATGATTAAATCCTCGTCCACAACTAGACTTCTACCTGGTAAATTCAAAACAGCTGACCAATCAATGCAAGAATTAAAGAGGAAGTAAACAGATGCATAAATATAGTCCATCATATTTAGTTAGCTATTGCTTTTTGAGTTACCATGATGTCGACACTTCCTCAATTGACTTTATACTAATGAAAGCATATGATAAAATTTTCACTTTAGATGAAGTGTTTAAGTGACAGAGAGAAAGTAGTGGTACCTGTTTTACCAGGTGTGCCTCATATTTTTCAGTTAAGCAGGCTCAAAATAAACACCCATATATACACCACAAAAAATAGTACCTGCTTAATACATTTAAAGGAGTGGGTTCAAGCCCTTTCTTAGGTTTATGTTGTCTAGGAACAAGATGTTCACATTCTCTGCCTTTTGGCCGTGATCAAAATGTAGTATCTGTTCTCTCCTGATTTGAGATGAAGAAGGTGCTCCTCCCCTGAATCTGTGGTACCACTCTTCCAATTGCACTGAGAGGTGGGGCCAGTATAATATCAACACCAGCATGACAGTGATTGCCAGTACTGAAAAATTTGGACCCTTGACTGATATGCATGTGCAATAGATTCAATCAATCAACGGAGTGCCATTTGTGATACATTTGGGTGATCATGTCTCTTGATCCATGTCTGACTAAGTAGATTGTAATTTCTTTCTGTTAGAGAGTGATTGCCAACCAAGGCTATAGGACCCAGTCTGTACTGCTATTTAACCCATAACAGAGGGATGAAGAAGAGATGGCTTCATACCTTTCCCAAGGGTATTTGCATGTAAATATATGTAAGACTCAACTGGAATTTTAACTCAGCTGTCAGATTTTTAATTCTGAGTTCTTATTAATTACACCACCCACACATCCACATGTGTATGGGTGCCCCAGATAAAAAAAAAAAAGAAGAAAGAAAAAAGAGCTTAGCAGAGAAGTAAGGTAAATAATAAGATATACACACAATAAAATCTATCTTGTACCAAATTCTATATATATCATGGAAAAATAATTATTCATGCAATATAGACAAACCAAAAAAGATTCAAAATTGACAATAGATATAGCAGCTTTTGCACCAAGTGTTGTCTACGAGAAAGGAATTATATGATTGCATAAAAATGACTGGAAGTTAGCCAGGACTGGACTCGTAGTTTTCCCATAGTGGTTTACTATCTTAATTTCTAGTGTTAACCATTATCTTTCAATCATATCCTCATAAACTGTACATCTTACCTCCTCATTTAATGCCTATACAACAACCTCATTCAATAACCATCTACCTTGAGTGAGCCTTGGGCCTTGTATTGGATGAGAAATTAGGACAAAAAACTATAACTTGAATTTCTGCTAGGTTCATTGATTCTAATCCATTTCTCACTGCAATCTTCTTTTATGTGCCATGTTCCTTCAGGAGGTAGGTAATCATGGCCCTCCACATCTCCCTATCCCTTGTAGCTCTTAACACCATTTCTCTTGTTACTCTTCCCAAACCTTTGCTCTACTATCTATTTGTTCAAGCCAATCAAGTATGTCATATGCTGCTTTTCTTTATCTTTTTTCCTTTTATCTTTCTTGTTAGTACCAGATTCTCCAAGCCTTCCTTCCTTATTACATATCCCAGAAACTTCAGATGTCTTTTCCTGATCTTATGTATAAGTTTCCTTTTCATTTCTATACCTTCAAAACCTTGTCGTTGCTCACATGTTCAAATCCACGGTATACTCAGAAACTTGGGTTAAATTTTAAAATTAATAAGAAAAAGAAATTTATTTAAAGAAAAATCAAATCAATCCCACAGAGAAGTCATGAAGGGCCATTATTTAAATATCAAATAATTTGTACTGTTCATTTAAGCAGAAGTTCATTTTATGTTATGTGGGCTTTTTGTTTTTTTAAACCTTGTGTAAATCAACACTGACAACTCAATAGAAATATAAAACAATTCAAAATTGAAAAGAAAAAAAAAATGGTCCACACAAAACTGAGTCATCAAAGCCCAGAGGCAGGATTACCACAAAAGGTTTCAAAGAAAAATCACTCATCCCCCTCATGGTTTCAAGAAATTATAAAAAAACATGAAGGAGGTGGGGTAGGGGGAAAAAAAAATGAAAATCAAATGGAGATTCATATGACCAAATCAGAGAAGAAACTTAACTTTAGATAATTTTAAAATAAACAAAATGAATATTTCATATTTACTCAATTGTGCTACTTCTTTTTCAATTTTTACCTAACATCATTCAAGGATTTCCACAGTTTTACCAAATAAGTGAGGTAAACCAATAATAATGTATTATTTAAATATACAGGGTGAAAGTAAATGCCATTTTAAAAACATTATAATACAAAGTAAGTAACTGTGAAAATAACAACATATATTTTGAAACAAATGTGTAATGCAGTTTATGAAATTTCAGCAAATTTTCAATTTTCTCCACTTTGTTGAGGTGTCACATTTAATAAAATTTTTGACAGACAATCCATAACTTGAGATGTGTGCTGAACTTCTAAGGGAATGTCTCCCATTTGAAAGAATATCATACAATGTCATTGTGGTTCCAAATTTTTCTCTCACAATGTGCATTGTGGTGCAGTGGATATCAGTCAAGCTCAAATTCTAGTTAAATTTCTAGGTGGGCATCTTTAGGACAGAATGAAAGACAAATCTGTATTCTTTTATATTAAAACTATTAATGTCTGCTTCCTAGGTGGGCATCTTCACTTACAAGCAAATAACCTTGAAAAGGTATTAATCCTTCTCTTCTCCCTCCAGTTATGGGTTACATAGCAGGACAGATTGGGTTCTATATCCATGGTCAGCTAACCAATCTACTGCAGGTAATCTTCTGTCCAGTCAGTCATGTTTCTTTTGAGACATGGTCTTCCAAGTGTGTATCACGTATGGTACTTAACTGACTGAATTATTGATAAAGCAAAAGAATTCCCTTTTAAATTGTTCTTGGTTTTATAAGCCCTCATCATTGCTGCTGCACTCTGATGATTAGCATAATATAGCTTCACAAGCTCAAGTCAAGAGCCAAAGCTAAACTTTGACATATTTTCCAGAGAATGATTTCTAAAGACAAACCCCAGCTTATATACATCTACGGGGTGCGATGGGTAAATTGTCGCAACGTTATATTTTTAATTTTGGGCATGTGCATTGTTTTAGATTTTGTCAACTGCTCAGTATAGTAGGGTCAGTTAGGAATCATGTGAGAAAAAAAAAAAAGAAAAAAAAGAAAACATTTGTGCAGGAAGATCCAATAGGAACGTTTCAGAGTGTTTGGGTGTCAATCTGAAGACAGTGCAGAGGATTTGGAAAGAGGTGGATGAGTCTAATGGCGATCATGAAGGTGTTTGGAAAAATTCCTTAGTGATGGCAATGTTATGCTTCTATTCATTTTCTCACAGGGATTCAGGCTCAACACGAAGGCCTACATCAATTGTCTTGAGGACGTAGTGCTACCTTGCATCAAGAGGTTGGAGGCTGGAAGACTCTATGTCTGGCAACAGGACTCTGCACCATGCAAAACAAGCAGGAGAACCCAATCATAGCTGTCAGACAATTTCTCCAACCACATCACCCCTTACATCTGGCCACCTAACTCCCTAGATTGCAATCTCCTTCATTATTGTGTGTAGGGTGCAATTGAGTGAGAGACCAACAAAATTCCTTGTTAACACCAAAGATGAGCAAGGATTCTGGCAGCATTCACCAACTAAAACAAGGAGACTATTCAAAAGAGTTGCAGGAGATTCCAAAGTCATCTAGAGGCCATGGTTGAAGCCAATGGTGACTTTATTGAATAAAATTTACTCTTCTGTATTTCAAGATATCTTTCATGTAATTTTAGTAAATCTGCAAATATCATGGATCAAGCATGTGAGCAATGACGAGGTTTTGGAAATGATGGAAATGAAAAGGAAATTAATACTGAGCATCAAGAAGAGACAGCTAAAGTTCCTGGAACATGCAATGAGGAAGGATGGTATGGAGAACCTGATACTAACAGGCCAGATAGGGGGTAAAAGAGACAGGGGAAAGCAGCGGATAACATATTTGAAGGACCTGATCAGGTGGATGATGGAATGAGGGTTGCATGGTGTAACAGGAGAAGGCATGCTAAGAGCCACCAGGGATAGGGAGATGTGGAAAGCCATGATCGCCTATGTCCTGAAAGGACAGGGCACATAGAAGAAGAAGATCTGTTAAAGTGAGATGTCGGTGTTATTTTCATTTTTGTGTAATTTAGACGACAATTTACTGATAACACACTTTAATGAGTTACAAAGGAATAACATCTCATTACCCAATTGATCAATTTAAAAAAAACATTAAAATTTGCTAATGTGTGTGTGTGTGTGTGTGTGTGAGGGAGAGGGTGAGAGAGAATTGGGTTTTGAATCTCACTATGGTCAATTTATCAAGATAGTGACTTTTTGATTACATTGGCCTGAGGAGACAATTCCTGTGAATGACACTTTTAGAAAGTACCTGAAAACCATATTACGGATTAATTCAAGCCTTGTGAATAAAATTGGTTGTGCTAACATAAAGTCACAAGTCATTGTGATTGAAGATTTTGATCATACTGGCTTTGCTAAAAAAAAAAAAAAAATGATCATGCAAGATTATATGCTTTTTACTCCAAACAGAAACTGAGGTCTGCTTAGCATAGTTCCAGTGGCCTCTGTGGGTTGAGCAGGCATCTGGTATAAAGATTTGCTAGCCTTACTAACAGACTGGAAATGAGTAGCCAGCCATTATATATATGTTGAGAGAGAAAGTGGAAAAGCTTTTTATTGACAACACATTTCACCTTCGTTAGATGGTCATTAGGTCAGAATGAAAGACAAATCTCTATTTTTTTTTATTATCTTAAAACCATTAATGTCTGCTTCCTAGGTGGGCATCTTTTCGTCCGAATGAAAGACAAATCTGTGTTTTTTATTATAAAACCATTATTACTTTTGCAGTTATTCCTATGCCATCAAGAAAACCAATGACACTTTAACTTGTCCTTGAAAATTTTCAAGAGTTTCGGAAAGTATGACGTTGAAAGAAACAAGTGGAATGGAATGCATAAGAGAATTATCGGAAACTGAATTCAAAATTGGAATGAGGAATATCCTTTTTTTTTCAAAGAGACCCAGATAAACATATTCTCACAACTAAACTGATAATGAAAAAGTTAACTGTATTTATTACTAGATGGTCAAGATAAAAAAATAAAAATTCAAAGCTGAAATTACTTTTTAATATCATAAGTACAAAGGGTCTGTCACTTTAGCTGAGCAGATTCATGCCAAATTCAAAGTTTCATGAGGACACCGTTATGGTGTTCTCACTCAACAGGAATATTTGCTGAGTGAGAACACCATGACAGTGTCCTTATGAAACTTTGAAGTTGGCATGAATCTGCTCAGCTAAAGTGACAGACTCTTTGTACTTATCAACACTATCACAGCCACATTATCAAGCACTTTATGATAAAAAACTTGCTTGCCAAAATACATTTTATCAGTAAAACCACTGAAAAAACAACTTTGGCACGAAACATTATCACAATTAAAACAATTAAACACTATATATATATATATATATATAAAAAGAAGAAACAATGACTTCACATTTTGGCCATTGTTTGTTATTGGTAGGTAGACAATAGCAAATATCCAATCACATGTATTTAACTTAATCAGCAGTTGAATAAATCAGATACGAAGTTCCTCAGGCAATTTTTATAATATGCTTTGCTGGTTAAGACCTAAAATGGATTTTTATAACTGACATTCTAATCAGCAACTTTACTACAACCCAATCACTATTTTTTATCTTTAGTTATGATAACAGCCTGTTAATGACAATGACTCAAATGGTATCAAAACGTAAAACCATTTTTATTTTTATGTTTTTATGGACACAATAAGTTCGGCCTAGCTAAATGTGAATATAGTAAACACATGGCAACAAAGCAACTCTTCAAGCTTAGTAAGACGACTAAATGTTGTCCATGATAAAATGATTTTCAGGAGTGGGACTATTGGCCAATTTTTGTTCCCTCTTGAATAACTGCTTCAGTTTGTAAATGTCTACATGCTTTTTTCGAATTATACTAAAATACACAAATTTAAAAACGTCGGTTTACTTTGAATTCCAGTTAATTTCCTTGCATTCACATACACATAAATACCCTTGGAGTATTAATCCGTCACTTCCCTCCAGTTATGGATTAAATAACAGGATAGATTGGATTCTATAGACTTGACTGGCAACCAGTCTCCCATAGAAAGCAATGGCAACCTACTGCAGGATAATCTTCTGTCCAGTTAGTTATGTCTCTTTCGAGACATGATCGCCCAAGCGTGTATCACGTATGGCACTTAACTGAATGACTGAATATAATAGTTGGAATCATGATGAAGGCTTCTACTGGGCATAAAGTGGGAGATCAGTTTTATATTGTTATGAAGTAATAAACTGATCCCCCACTAATTACTATGTAATAATATAATACATCTCTTCTCTAACTATGAGTCAAATAATAGGACAAATTGGGTTCTATAGCCTTGGCTGGCAACCAGTCTACTGCAGAAAGCAATGGCAACCTACTGTGGGATAATCTTCTGCCCAGTCAGACATGTCTCTTTCAAGACATGATCGCCCAAGCATGTATCACATATGGCACTTGACCGAATGGTATCAAGTATTTAACAAGGAACCATAAGAAAAGCATTATTTATTATTTAGTGTTTAAAGTCAGTTTGTTAATAAGAACATTGAGATTGATTGTAAAAATACACATCTGTTAGTTTTGCATGAGTAAAACTTGAAATTAAAAGTAGGAATGTTTGTCATCATTTCTATATATATAAAAAAAATGAAATATTAGATTTATATCTAAATGAATACAGCTTTGTTCCAGCGTTTGATATTTTTTTCAACTAGCAGTATAGCCCGGCATTGCTGGGTGTAATGAAAGCTTTAAAACTAATTCATGGTCCTGGAGCTCAGACTCTTTGGATGTTGGCACGAAAGACTAAAAAGCAATACTTGTTTCCAGTTAAAGCGAAACCATAGACTGAAAGAAAAATGAATGGATGTAAGTCAAATTTTGATTTCCTGCTATCGATAAGTTTTTTTTCGTTGTAAACTGAATTTTGAAGGCTAAATAAGTCCTCTGAGTAAATGGTATCATGGCTGAGACTAAGAACTACAATTATTCCTACTTAGAGCCAAACCTGAAGCAAAAACTAAAATAAAAAGGCTGAAAAAATACAGACATACAGACAGATAAGCAGACACACACAAACATCTTGCCTTTTATATATATATATATATATATATATATATATATATATATATATATATTATCAGTTTTCTGCACTATTGTAAGAACTGCAACCCTGAAACTTCTGAATATCATTTCTTATGTCTTTGTCTATGAGCATATCAAATTTGATTAAAATCGGACCACTCCTTCTATAACCCAATTTTTTTGATTATCGATTTTCAATACTTATCGGGGGTACCTCGACACAAAACCTAGCTAAGAACACTCGCAGACACTTATAGTACAACTGTGTAAATTTTCAAGAAAATTGGTTCAGCCATTTCAGAGTCTATAGGTAACGGACACAGACACACACACACAGAGAAAGTTTCATTTATAAATAAGTTTAGATTTAGATTAGATAATTGAACAGAACAAAATATTTTGTTTTTTTTTTCTTGTCAAATACAATAACCTTAAGTTTATAGGTAAGAAAAGAGGATTTTGTCCTTCATTATTAATTTACTTGTCTACTCATGCTGTAAAAATGACAGCATTTGTTAGAAAGTTTTAATAGTAAATTGCAATGAAACAAAAATATTGAAACAATGTATTGAAAATCAATAAAGCATAGATAAAGAATTCAGAACTAAAACAGAAGCTAATGAACCATTTAATTAATCCATACCATTGATATTCTGTAGATGTTCAATGGTATTATGTAAAGCACTTTTTGCTCGATATCTTTTAATATTAAACATTTTATGTGTTTAATATGACAGTGAAATGAAAATATCTCTCGGAAGAATAGGACTAGAAACAGAACAACAAAAACGGTGACGACAAAGCTTATTTCAAGACCATGTTGAAGTAAGACTACCACTTAACAGAGAAAGGTATATGAGTGCCCCTCATGAAAGTAATGAACAAATAGGACTATAATCTAAGAAAGGTAGGGGTAAAAGAACTGATTAATTAAATGGTTCATTTTGCTTGGAAATTAATTTTGTCTAAATCCAAATCAATATTTTATTTGTATAAATTCCTAAAATGACTAATAAGTAATAAGTAATTGCTTATAAATTTATAAGTTGATTCACCTCCCTTCCCACTGCAGATGAGACAAAAAATATATATATATATATATATATATATATATAAACACTGATAATTATTATAGAGATGGATTGATAATTAAAAAGATATTAAAGTTTAAATTACCTCCTAAATTTACCTTTCTTTGAGCCATTAAGTGAGACACTAATTTGGACGCAAAGAAGCAAAATAAATGGAAAAGACTATTTCATTTTAATGAGCTTTGTTGAAAGTGGATTTGATAAAAAAAATAAAAAGATCCTAAATGTTGTTCTATGTGGAACCCTGCAGAAAATTCTCTCGATAAAGTGAAATATATTTTATTTCTGCTTTTTCCTTCATGCTTTAGTTAGCAGATAAATTGGACTATTCTGTTTTGATAGCAAGGAATGACAGAAAAGACATATTGAAGACACTGTTTACTTTTAATAAGAAAAAGAAAGAAAAATAGAAAAGAGAGGTGATAACACTCATATATTTAACTCTGCTTAAGTGAAAAGGAAAAACTTGCCAATTTCATATCTTTTCATTTGTACCCTCTTACTTCTTTAAATAATGACATTCATTCATATTTATTATTATGTCAATATTTTGTTAAAGCTCAAATATTTAATGGTGATATTTTGTTAAATGTGTTAAGCTCAAATATTTAATGATGATATTTTTTAAATTTGTTAAGCTCAAATATTTAATGGTAATATTTTGTTAAATGTGTTAAGCTCAACTATTTAATGGTGATATTTTGTTAATTTGTTTAGCACAAATATTTAATGAAGTAATTTTGGGAATTTCCATGTGATAACTGTAGATGTAACAAGGAGTTTATTCACTCATCAAGATTCATCAGAAAATTCAAATAGCAAAACTTCAAAATTTTCATAGATAAATAAATTTATAAATCAGTATTTATAAAAGAAATACAAATAGATAAAAGAAGAAGTTACATTTTTATCTGGGTTACCTACAGGAAATTCTGAACTGAACCCTTTATTTAATCTACAGGAGCAAACTGTTCTTGTTGCACTAGTTCTTATTTTTAATACTACTCAGTTATTGCTTACTACCCTTTCCACTGGGTCAGGCAGTGTATATTTGGATACAGTAGAAAAAAATGAGCAATAACTGAGCCGTATTAAAGATATTAAACTAGATGAGATATCCTTAGACGTGGGCAGTGGGAAGAGAATGGTCTACCACATGTAGGTTAAATAAACAGTTCAGTTTAGAATTTCCTATACGTAACCCAGATCGATATACACCTGAAGAAGGCTGGAGGGTACAATGGTCGAAACTTAGTGTTAACAATAAACATGAGGACAATATCAGTCAGTCAGTTAAGGACCATACGTGATACACACTTGGGTGATAATGTTTGGAAAGATTTTTCTGCAGTAGGTTGCCATTACTTTCTGCGGTAGATTTGTTGCCAACCAAGGAACTCAATCTGTCCTACTATTTAACCGACAGCTGGAGGAAGAAGAGATGGACTAATACCTTTCCCAAGGGTATTTGTGTGTAAGTGAATGCAACGAATTCAACTGGAATTCAAACTCAGCCCTCCAATTTCTCATTCCAGACTGATATCCACTGTATATCCTTCGACATAGGTGGTGGAAAAAGAACAGTCTACCATATACAGGTTAAATAAAAGGTTCAGTCTAGAATTCCTTGTAACTTACCCAGATTGATATACACCTGATGAAGGCTGGAGGGTACAATGGTCGAAACTTAGTGTTAACAATAAACATGAAGACAATATAGTCTGAATATAAATAGTTGAAATAATGATAACTCATCATTCCAAAGATTTAGATAGAAATGCTGTTTGTAAATTTTATAGTGAGCAAGAAACGATAAATTATAAAAACTGGGCTTATTTTAAAGCTTCAAAATCTTACATGGGTTATATTATGTCAGACACCAGTTTACATTCTTTTTCATATACATTATACATTCAGTCAGTCAAGTGCCATATGTGATACACACTTGGGTGATCATGTCTTGAAAGAGACATAGCTGACTGGGCAGAAAATTATCCCGCAGTAGGTTGTCATTACTTTCCGCGGTAGACTTTTGCCAGCCAAGGCTATAGAACCCAATCTGTCCTGTTATTTGATTCATAGCTAGACGAGGAAGAGATGTATTATATTATTACATAGTAATTAGTGGGGGATCAGTTTATTACTTCATAACAATGTAAAACTGATCCCCAACTTTATGCCTAGTAGAAACCTTAATCATGTTTCAAATTATTATATTCAGTCAGTCAAGTGCCATATGTGATACATGCTTGGGCGATCATGTCTCAAAAGAGACATGACATGACTGGTCAAAACATTATCCCGCGGTAGGTTGCCATTGATTTCTGCGGTAGACTGGTTGCCGACCAAAGCTATAGAACCCAATCTGTCCTGTTATTTAACCCATAACTGGAGGGAAGTGACGGATTAATACCTTTCCCAAGGGTATTTGCGTGTAAGTGAATACAAAAAATTCAATTGGAATTCGAACTCGGCTCGCCAATTTGTTGTTCCAAGTCGATATCCACTGCACCACAACGCACATACACATTATACATTATAGAAAGAAAATAAGAACAAAGTATAATGTTAATAATAATAATAATGAATTGTTAGCGATTCCTCCATTTCTAATCAAGAACTAAACTTATTTACTGTTTGAAGAAGAAAAGAGATGTAATTAAAATATAGATATATAATAAGCTAATCAATTTGCCAGTGCAACTAAATGTTATTGAATCAGATGATGCAACCAACATGTCTGTATAGCAGCTACACAAAGGGCAGAGAACTCAGTGTAGTTATTTTGGAGCAAAGAATGGGGGTTGGGTAGACAGTATGGATCAATTGGCAAAGGTGTTTCTTCTTTTATTGGCAATGCTTGCACTTGGATCCTGTTCAAATATTACAGTAGTCCCTGTCTAGTTTTAGAGTGAGTTGATATTTCTGCATTGTAAGTAACATGGATTTTACAAGTACTTGAAAATTTAAATCAGTTAAATAAATGTACAAAATGAGATTATTTCTGAATTAATTTTTTAATTTAAAAAGAAGAAAGTATCTGTTACATCAACAACGATAAATAGATTCTTTTAAAATCCTTGTTGCTTGATTACAGACCTCGGATGAATATTAGCTATAAATTACTAACAGTA
The DNA here is from genome assembly GCA_037127315.1 of Ascarosepion bandense. Taxonomy (NCBI): domain Eukaryota; kingdom Metazoa; phylum Mollusca; class Cephalopoda; order Sepiida; family Sepiidae; genus Ascarosepion; species Ascarosepion bandense. The sequence goes on from JBBBDQ010001368.1 coordinate 2,565,669, forward strand.
ATGCTAATACATTGACTCGTGAACAAAGAAACCATTCTTGATATAACACTAAGAATACAAGGTCTGTCTGGAACATATCCAGCCATTTTGAATAACTTGAAAACTGGTTGTACAGTCTTGGTGTAACTTGGCAACCAATCAGAAGAAATCTTACTACAAAAACATGAACAGACACTCTTACATGGGGTTACTCAGTCGCCAGTGTAACTCCATTGAATATTCTTATGTGCTATGTGACTGTTACATTTCCAATGACCAAGTAAATGAATTCTTCACATCTTGTATAACGATTTTGATAAAAAGATTGCTTCATTTATATCTGTTAGTCCTGTTAAAATCCAAATTTGGTTTGTAGCAATTTATGGGATCCCCTCCCCAAAAAAAATGCCATCAGGACAAAATTGAGGTGAATTCAATGCAGCGGCTGATGACAATCCCAAAAGAGGATTTATAGAATGTTCTAGAAAGTGGAAGAAATACTTAGATAATTGTACAGGGTCCCAGAGAAAATCTTTTGAAAGAGACTTTAGCAGGTACATAGCCAGAAGCCTTGTTTCACAAAACTGATTTGGTAAGGAACTCAGAGAAGATACCATACCTCACAAAACCAATCAAGTAAGTGGCACACAATCAGATTCAGACAGTCAGTTAAGCGCCATACATGATACACACTTGGGCAGTCATGCTTCAGAAAAGACATGACTGAATGGGCAGAAGATTTTCTTGCAGTAGATTGCCATTACATTCTGCAGTAAAATGGCTGCCAACTAAGGCTACAGAACCCAACCAGTCCTGCTATTTGACCCATAGCTGGAGGGAGAAGAAACGGATTAATATCTTTCCATCTTTAATGCAAATGAAATCTGTCACTTAGCTGAATATGGTTATATTCCCCCTCTTAACTCTAGAGTTTTGTAGATTAACATTTTTGTAATTGTTCAATCCACTCTTCAGGTTTTAGCAATTGACTATATATATGTAGAATATTAAAAAGTATCAGGATGTATCCTTGATGGTAATTAGAATGAAAAGACTAAAATTGGAACTATAATAAAAATAATAAAAAGAAAAATGAGACTGGCTTTGACATTGAATGATCCATTAACTAACTGAATTTAAATTTAATTATAATTGTACTAAGCCAAAATTATATTGAACACCCAATTAAAACTGAATTAACAGCTTTCAAGAGTGGATTATTGTTACAATTTAGATACTTTTTATATAAATTTTATCAAAAAATTTATTAAAATGATTTAATTTCTTATGATTATGATGACAATTTTTATAAATATGATAATTTGGTAAACTTTAACCATCATACATCCAAAAAAAACAAATGGGGTGTTAAAAAGACTTTGTTTTTCCCTTGACACTGCTATTATTTTAAATACCTTCACCGTTCAGCAATGTTTATTTTTTTAAAAGGCGATGATTAGAATTTTAATAAAACTTAAACAAATGAAAGTGAATTTATACATTTTTTTTTTAGTTCTTGAACATTTACAACAAATTAGATTTTAGAATGATCTATTATTAAACATTGTACAAATGGCAACAAAGATGAGGACAATAGTCTGAATAATGTAAATACTGTAAATACTACCTCATCTCAGAAATATAGACAAATAGAATGATCTATTATTAAACGTCATACAAATAGCAACAAAGATGAGGACAATAGTCCGAATAATGTAAATACTGTAAATACTACCTCATCTCAGAAATATAGACAAATAGAATGATCTATTATTAAACGTCGTACAAATGGCAGCGAAGATGAGGACAATAGTCCGAATAATGTAAATACTACCTCATCTCAGAAATATAGACAAATAGAATGATCTATTATTAAACGTCGTACAAATGGCAACAAAGATGAGGACAATAGTCCGAATAATGTAAATACTGTAAATACTACCTCATCACAGAAATATAGACAAATAGAATGATCTATTTTAAACGTTGTACAAATGGCAGCGAAGATGAGGACAATAGTCTAAATAATGTAAATACTGTAAATACTACCTCATCTCAGAGATATAGACAAATAGAATGATCTATTTTAAACGTTGTACAAATGGCAGCGAAGATGAGGACAATAGTCTAAATAATGTAAATACTGTAAATACTACCTCATCTCAGAGATATAGACAAATAGAATGATCTATTTTAAACGTTGTACAAATGGCAGCGAAGATGAGGACAATAGTCTAAATAATGTAAATACTACCTCATCTCAGAGATATAGACAAATTTAGTAAATTATTAAAATATGTGAACCAACTATAAGGAAATCTTTATTATTTATCATTCTATAAAGTTTCAATCAATTGCTAATTAAACAATGTTTTTCGCTAACCATTCTAATAACAATATAATAAATACAGTAAATAAAAACACAGAGTTTATTATTTTTGTTTCTAATTTTCATGAACAAAGAAAATTCACTTTCATATGTTTAGGTTTTATTCTAATCATTGCCTTTTCAATAAACATTGTCAAAGACCGAAATTAGTTAAAATAATAGCAATGTCAAGGGAAAAACTGTCCTTTTGACATATTATCTTTTATGGGAATGAAGAGATTGCCAACAATTTTCCTATTTGTTCCAAGTTGTTAGTAAATATGAAGTTAAATTTCTCGGACACAATAAAAGAAAAGGCCAGGAAAGTTTAACACTCACAGGGCATATTGAAGGTAAGCGGGACAGAAGAAACAGTGAGTAACTTACCCCTAATGAAAACAAACATCTCTAAGAGCTACAAAGGATAGGAAGTTGTGGAGAGCTATGAGTGATCACTTCCTAAAGGGACACAGGCACAGAGAACAAAATATATTCAACCAAGAAACTGTCATAACCCACTGAAAAATGTCACATTGCTTATTGCATAAACACGCACATACATGTGTATATTTATTTGGGCACCTTGAGGTGGTATAATGGTTAGCAAGTTTGTCTCGCTAGGATCATTATAATTGAGTAGTGAGTTCAATCCTCACTGGGTGTCCCATACTTTCAGCCTTGTGCCACATCTAAGCTGCACTTAGAAAATCACCATATATATATATATATTTATTTATTTATTTAAAATTTATAACATAAGTATATTATAATAAGATGAGTTTTAAAGGGTTCAAAACTAGCCAAATCCCCCCACAGACAAGAGGCTATGGATAAGTTGTTTTATATAATTTTTTATGATCTTATAATTTTTTTTTTCAGAATATAAATTATATAAAAATTAAACTCAACAAGATCAACTATGAACACGGCCAAAATGTCTCACCGTGTTTGTAATATAAAACTTATCTATAACTCTACATACACACACAAAACAATTTATATATTCAGTTAAAAGTAAAATAAAATTAATCCTTGAAAATGTCTAAAAGTGTAGCCGAAAGCGTTTGATAAAGAAAACATTTGGACAATGTTTATATAAGTTATCTACTTGTCTGTCATTTTTAATGAAACTTGCATAAAAGAAAGACTGCTGTCTAAATACACAATATATATATATACTATAGTCATCCACAGACAGATCTGTTTCGCTGTATTACAGCTCATCAGTACGGCTTAGACTCTGGTCGCTTCCTAACCCAGGATTGAAACCCGACCGAATTGGCGTCAGTCGTCGATTCTACCCCTAGGCCACGAGCGTCCAGCAGAAGAAGGCAGGCTTTTTAGTGCGTATAAACACGCCCAATAGCTAGAGTGCTCCAATTCAGTATCGAATGAGCGGTGCGGAAATGCCGGGGTAGCTACTGTTTACAAAGTCTAATGCAGTGTGGGGTATAAAGACGGAAGCTGATGATGGTTCGCCTATACTTCCGATTTACCATGAAATAACGTGTCTGCCTTAATTTTTCTTATATCAGCGAAACAGATCTGTCTGTGGATGACAATTTATATATATATATATATATATATATATATAAGTTGAACATATGGATTGAAATCTGACAAGATGAATAGAATAAGTAAAGAACAGGTAAGGAAGTGTCTTTAATCTAACATGTTTCACTTTAACAAGCTTCTTTATAAATTTTTAAAGACAAATGATTTTCATTTTTTTTTAATTTAAAATTTTTTTAAAAATTTCACAAACAAAGTAAGTTGATTTAGGTTTGATTTCATTGTTCAGATACGTGTCAAGTGTAATAAAGCAATGGATGAATATTTTTAAATGTGGAGAAAATAACTTATGTCTGTTTATATGTATGTGTCACATGTAATAAAAAGCAAGAGATGCTTACTTTGAATACAAACAGACATATCAACTTATTGGATTAAGATACAAACAGTTTTTTCACTACATTTAAAAATATTCATTCATTGCTTTATTACATGTGACATGTATCTGAACAATGAAATCAAACTTCAATCAAAATTTTTTAAATCATTCATCGTTAAAAAATCTCTGAAGAAGCTTGTTAAAGTGAAACATGTTAGATTAAAGACACTTCCTTACCTTTTTTTAGTTTTTAAAAGGTTTTTTTAAATTTCAAAGAGACAGTATGTTGATTGTGTGTGTGCTTGTTTATCTGTCTGTATGTCCTTTATACAAATCCACAATTTTTATCCAATTCTCACCAAACTTCACACAAATATTCTTTAGGCTGAGTCTGAGCTCCAGGACCATTGATTAGTTTTAAAACTTTCATTACACCCAAGCAACACCGGGCTATACTGCTAGTAATAATAAAAGTACAATTCAATTAAAGGTATAGGCTTTCATGTCTCCTTTAAAAATTAGTGTTCATAATGTGGAATCTGCTTCCATGAAGAAGTATACAATAACTACTTGAAGAAGTAAAGTTAAAAATTTAAACTGTGATTCCTTGGAGAAGTGGTGTTCAAAGTGTAAATTAAGATTCCTGATGTTTAACACTTAGCATTATTCACTACTTCCCTTTTCCCTGCATTGTTTTTCAAGGCTCCTCTACTGTTCTACTTAATTTTAGTCATGGTCATTTTCTGTTGTCATAGCAGGATATGACAACACAACTTCAAAATTCAAACACTCAATTATTAATTAATCTGATTTATTTGCAGTGGCAGGATAAAATTTTTGCAAAATCACCTCTAATATATTAAAGGTTAAGAAATAAAGTTAATGTACGATATTGTGCAAAAGTATTAGGACAAGAATTATTTTATCTTTTATGAGGTATATTGACAAAAAATAAACAATTTAATTAAAATAATTTTATTTGATTTACTCAACAAATACTAATATTTAGTATAATAGCCTTTTGCTTTGATCACAGCCTTCATTCTGTCAGGCATTGACATCCCAATCTAATGGTATATCCTGCCAAGCAGCTTGTATTTGTTCACAAAGTGTGTCTTGCGAAGTAACATTAGATTTATCAATTCGAGAGAGGGGAATAAGAAAAAAGTCAGTCATATCCAAGGATAATAGAATAATGAGTAACTTGTTTAATAGAGGAAAAATTAAATATAACTTTTTTTTAATAGATTTCTTTTACACCTAATTTTAAATAATCAATATTTATTAGCAATTACGTGGCTTTTCACCCTGTATTTGAATTTCAGTGAGGTTCTTAGGAAAATCACCCCTGTCCTAACACTTTTGCGCACTACTGGTAGTGCACAAAAGTGTTAGGACAGAGGTGATTTTAAACTTTATTTTGATGCCTCATAAAAGGATAAAATAGTACTTGTCCTAATACTTTTGCACTGTACTGTATGTTTGACAAATAAAAATGAATTTCAGTATGACCCCTTGAAGAAGTAACCTTCAAAATGCAGATTATTACTTCTTGATGAAGTGATGTTCATGACTCCTCAAAAAAGCATGGAACAAGATTCATTCAGAAATTTCCTGATCTTTATTACCATGAAAGAAATTGAAAACAGTAAAATATTAATTGTAATTAATTATTCAAATGAATATTCCAATTTATTATAAGCAGATAGATATTATAGATGGACACAAATTGTTAGAGATCTTTATAAATCTATGTATATACATGGAGATCAATTTTAAGGGATCACAGTTCTATTCAAATATATAAGAGAGGATTAAAAAATTTGAAGCTTGATATATAGTGTTACAAGGACGCATTTATATAAGAAATAATATTAATAATAAGTTGTAATAAGGGATTCATTTGAGTCCTACTTGTTATTACAAAAGGGTTTTATTTCATGAAGTAGTTGTAAAAATAAGGAAATTAGAAATAGAACTTTGGAAGATGCTAGAATGTCCGAGAAAATTCGAGTAAAATCTAGAGAATTCTAAAGGATTCTAGAATATGCAAATTAGATGTTAGCCCCGATAAAAACATGTTTTGGGAAGTGAGTAGTCAGTTGTTAACAGGATTTGCTGACATTATCAACTCCGGCTTTGATTCAAGGATTTATATACAGCCGAAAGAATCTCTAAGAAAAGTTGCTGACCAACTAAAACCTGAAAGAAAACCTCATGGAACTATATGGGTAAACAGATATTTTTGACTCTTTCATTGACCAAACTAATAATTATTCTTTATATACTCATTTGAGGATTTCCAAAAAGTATAGCACTTAAACTTCTTTGCTATCTTAACTGGGTAAAGATATTTGACACCTTCGTAACACTTTGCCTGCCAGTAGTAAACTCTGTTTTTCTTTTTGAATGCAAAAACTGTATATTTGTAAATATTTTTATTTAATATTTTGGTAAATCAAATATTTGTTTGTGATTTACCTCTGAGTTTTGGTTAATCAAATTTTTTTTTGTCTTTTGTTACACTCAATATGTAATAATAGTTATTAGCTGAATTTTTATCTTAAGTTTTCCCTTAAGTTAATGGTTAATGGAGATTTGATTTGTTATTCTTGGTTTATCAACCATTTGTGGGTTATTCTAAAGACAAAACATATTTTGAATTGCAAGAATAATTTGTTTTTTCAAGTAAATATTGCATAAACAGTTTTTGAGAATAACAATGATTTTTCCAGATACAAGTCCTACTATTTAATCAATAGTTGGAGGGAGGAGATGAATTCATAACTTTGCCAAGGATATTTACATGTAAGTGAATGTAATGAATCTAACTGGGGTGGCCTAATAATTATGGCCTGTAATGTATGTGATTAAAAGAATCTGACAGCACTAATAACCAATATCATCTCATTGTTATGATCCTTACTTTAGAGCAGGGGTTTTCAAACTTTTTTGTTTGACTTACGGACACCTTTATTAAAAATTTATCTGTGGGTGAAAAAAAAAATTAAATTTGAACATCAAGCTCTTGCATGTGTAAAATAATTTTTTGTATAAAGTTGACATGTAATGGGCGATAATGCAAGCTTTTGTCATTTGATAACATTAATAAGTTAAAATAAATATGCAGACATTGAAAATTTATACTTTGGATTTCACATGAAGAGTTAATCAACTTATCCTTGCAGACTCCCTGGGGTCCGCAAACCACAATTTGAAAACCCTTGCTTTAGAGCAAGATAATATTCCCTTTTCCAGCTTGCTACTGAGTTTGTTTTTTATTTTTTAATATTTTATATCTTTAAGGGGAAAGGATGTTCTTTATATGATACAAGATAATAAACAGTTACAACAGGACAGACAAGTGTTAGAATACCAGGAAGATACACAGCTGTGATGTCTTCAAAAAAAAAAAAAAAAAAAAAAAAAAAAAAAAAAAAAAAAAAAAGAGTCAGTAATTAGATAGGTAATAAAGTTAAGTAGACAATATAAAAAATACATGTCAAACTGACATTAAATTAAATTTTTCTATAGCAAAAGAATCAGGCACTAATCATTTCCAAATGTTTTGGTTATATTAATCAATTCATCCCAAGCAAGGTGATAATGCCACCAAGACGCAAGGGGCTACTGAAAGTGAAAGAGAAGGAAAAGACTTTAGAAGGAACTGGAAACCCAATTCCAAACAGGAAACAAGAGACAATCCTTTACTCCTGTTCAAAAACTTTAGAAGAAACTGAAAATCCAATTCCAAACAAGAAACAAGAGACAATACTCTACTCCTGTTCAAAAGGACAGGAAGGAGCGTGAACTGGATGATAGACAAACTTTATCTATCCTTATTGAGGGGAGAGTAAATAAACAGCAAATAAAATTTCAGACATTAGAAGTTGAAGTAGACTTTAGTAAAAACTAGAGACCCAATCCTAAACATGGAACAAAAGATAAACCTCTCCTCCTGTTCAAAAACCAAGAACGAGTGCAAACCAGATGATCGGCAAACCCATTTATTCCTATTAAGAGGGGAAAAAAAAGTAAATTGCAAATAAAATTTCAGAATTTAGGCAGAAACATTAGGAGTTGAGGTAGTCTTTAGAAGGAACCGAAAACCAATCTTAAATATGAAACGGGATAAATTTTCTACTCCTGTTCAAAAGACTAAGAAGGAGTGTGAACCAGATAATAGGCAAGCCTTATAAGCTGAACAAAAGATAGCGATGTTAGTTAAATAGTTGAAAAACGCATCTCCAAGAAATAGTGAAAGCCCAAGTAATTTAACTATGAAAGCTTAATATTCCTCAAAGTTGACCTTTTGAAAAAACTCAATTTGCAACAGAAACACTGAAAACACTAAAAGACTTACTGGTTGGAATTGTCCTTAAAAACAAAATCTTAGCAGAAATGTTAATATACCAAAAGGAAAAAAGAAAATAAAAAATTCCTTTGTTCCAGTCTGAACTTACACAGTAAATAATTAAACTTTACTTTAAAGATCCACTAGAAAACACACACACACACACACACAATTTTTATTTTTATTTTTTTTTACATACAACGTGTGTTAGCACGTGCAATACCCTGTCTTCATCAGCTGCCAACCAGGGCTGATGTCACAATTTCAGTGACTATGACGGGACCGCCACCCCTGGTGCCACCAGCAGCATTTGCCACCAGGCAGGGTATGAAGATAAACTTGTTGATTGTCCCTCTTGTACATTCTCGTAATGACATAAACAAAACGATCATTCCTCTTTGCAGCCCATACCGGCAATGAATATATAACAACAACTGCATATATTTTCCTGGCTTTCACTGCCAATATATACAGAAGCCTCATAGGGCAATTTATACTGAATCTGGTCTGTTCAGCACCTTAATTTAAATGTGTTGACCTTTTAGTTGTTTCCTGATAAAAATGCCAATCCCAAATAGAGAAATATGCTAAGGAAACCTTTGACAGTATTTAAGGATTATTTATCAAAGCATTAAGTGTTCATTTAGTGTTTAATAACTTAATATGTACATAGATAAATATGTTTCAACATTATTTCAATAAACATTATAAATGTATCTTAATCCAATAAGTTGATATGTTCATTTAGTTTTTGATAAGTTGATATGTTCATCTAGTGTTCGATAAGTTGATATGTTCATCTAGTGTTCGATAAGTTGATATGTTCATCTAGTGTTCGATAAGTTGACATGTTCATATAGGGTTCGATAAGTTGACATATTCATATAGGGTTCGATAAGTTGACATATTCATACAGGGTTCGATAAGTTGATATGTTCATATAGGGTTCGATAAATTGATATGTTCATCTGGTGTTCGATAGGTTGACATGTTCATCTAGTGTACGATAGGTTGACATGTTCATCTAGTGTACGATAGGTTGATATTTTCATCAAGTGTACGATAGGTTGATATGTTCATCTAGTGTTCGATAGGTTGATATGTTCATCTAGTGTTCGATAGGTTGATATGTTCATCTAGTGTTCAATAGGTTGATATGTTCATCTAGTGTTCGATAGGTTGATATGTTCATATAGTATTCGATAAGTTGATATGGTCATAGTCGTATGACTTTTAAAGACTATCAAAAGATAAGGCTCATTTTGCGGTGCAATGGATATCAGTTTGGAGTGAGAAATCAGCGAGCCAGGCTTGAATTCCAGTTGAATTTGTTGCATTCACTTACACACAAAAACTCTTGAAAATGGTATTAATTTCTCCTGTTATGGGTTTAATAGCAGGACAGATTGGTTTCTATAGCCTTGGTTGGCAACTTGTCTACTGCAGAAAGTAATATTAAACTACTCTGGGAAAATCTTGTGCCCATTGAGTCATGTCACTTTTGAGACATGACTGCCCAAGCATGTATTACATATGGCACTAAACTGACTGAAACGTTTTCGTAAAGTCACAGATTCAAGAATAATAATGTCTTTGAACAATGCTGTGTCAGACACTTATTTTCCTCAATACTAATCACCAAATGTTTTTTGACATGTCACGTGATCCCAAAAGCATATCTCAAATTACTTCAAGACAAGTTTGACTGCGTTGCTTTCTGGTGATCTGTGTTCGAAATAAAGTGCCGACAGTGACACTTTATTCCTTTATGACAAATGTAGTCATAAAAAATGACAAAGATAAAAAAAAGTATTTCTAAAAGCAGTAATAAATAAAAATATAAAACAAAGAAGGCAATTTGATAGTTAATTAAGCATCAGTGAGTGTTTTTCATTATTCTCAAATGGTCATGCTTGACCATTGAGAATGGCTGATCAATTGATTTGAGAAAGATTCCATCTGCAGACACTTTTTTTTTCTGCTTACTAAGAGACTCTCTTCGAAAAAAAAAAAAAAAAAAAAAAAAGAAGCTATTTTAAAAAAAGAATGATGAAAAAAGAAAAAAGGGAATCTTTATAATTTTAATGTTTCTTTTTTATTTACAATTATTTCCAAAGAATTTCCAATATTCTTTAAACTCAACAGTTCTGTAATATAAGTACTCCTGAATGGCAGTGAATATTAGATAGTCTCCTCACAGACGAAGAGACTTGAAGCAAGTGTTTCAACAGAGAAATGTCGAGAATACCATGAATTGAAACTGTGAGTAACAACAAGGTTTTAGAGAAAATGGAAACAAAAAGGATACCTATACTTAAAACAGAAATAGAGTTGAAATTTCTAGGACAGTTAATGAGGAAAAAAGCTTGGAAAATTTGACACTCACAGGACATATTGAAGACAAGAGGGACAAAGGAAAGCAGCACAGGGATTAGGAGAGATAGAGGAAAGACAATATTTACTAAAAGAATTTGACACTCACAGAACATATTGAAAGCAAGAGAGACAGAGGAAAGCAACGCATAACCTATCTAATGAGATTTGTGTAAATGGTTGGTAGAACAGAGATTAGGAGAGATATCGAAAAGACAGAAAATTGTGGAGAACAATGATCACTAATGTCCCGAAGGTGCATAGCACATAGAAGATCATTTTGGTAACAGCTTGTTTTCCATTTAGTAAGATTAAGCAACATTTCTCTTTTTGAAAATCTTGGAGGTACAAAATTTAATAACTGGGTACAGGATAGACATACATTAAAAAAATGATAAAATAGAAAAAAATAAAATAAAATAGTGGGGAAAATAATTATTTCGTATCAAGTAGTAACCATTATAACAAATGCAAAATGATGCCATTTACAATTAATTATCTTTGATATTTTAATTCATAACACTGTGTATGTTCTTTATTTGGAAGTAAATACTGGTGACATCCTACCAGTTCACACAAACCAATTCTTAAAATTATAAAAGCTTAATGAACTGGTTGGTGGATTATTTTCAAATAATCTTATATATTAATAGCTAACATATGACAGCTAATACCATTGCCATGAGTTGTGTGGAGGCTGAAAGATGGTTTTCCATGATGAACATCATTTGTTCTAACAAAAGAAATCATCTTAAAGTTAAAAATATGGCAAATCTTATCGTCATAAATTTGATAGATCTTTTTCCATTGGATCTTTGGGATGGCAGTGATTCAGTTTGAATGTGGCTAAGGAATCATAAAACATTAGATGACATTGGAGTCAAAAAGCATCAGACTTTGGAAAACAAAAATATGATGAGAAGAGAATTTCAGTTTGAAAATATTTTAATAAATAAATATTTTCTATTATCAAAATATTTTAATTCCTTTTGATACTATAAAATGATTTGTTTCCATTCTCAGATTGAAAAGATTCTAAAGATTACTTGTCTTTATAGAATCGGGTCCTGTAAATTTGGGATGCCATTATTTCAAGTATACACGTTAGAACAGCTTACCAAGCAAGTGTAAGAATCAAAGTATTAAAATAATAATTCCTACTTATTTGTCTAGCTATGAAGTATTCTTCATTTTGATATGCCAAGATTAACGGAACCCAAGCACAATCCATTCAATTTATTGATTGATCAATTCTTTTTCTACAGCTTATCAACCCTTTGCAGGTTATTTAAAGACAGAAAATATTTTCAGATCCTTATAAGTTCTGTTTTTTTTTTAATTTTAGATAATAATGATTTAGTGATACACATTTTACTGATTAATCCATAGCTGGGAGAGAAAAGGTGGATTCATACCTTTCCCAAAGGTATTTGCACATAAGTGAATATAACAAACCCAATGGGAATTGGAACTTGGCTCTCCAATTAATATTTCCAAGCTATTATCCATTACACCAGCTGCACAATCAGGCTTACAGCCTCTGGTATTCCCAAACAGTTACCGATCTAAATACTGACCAAGCTCAACATTGCTTAACTTCAGTGATCATATGGGAACCAATGTTTCAATGTGTTTGGCCGTAAGCCTCCATTCAATTTAAAAGTAAGTTACCTCCACTGATTATCAATAAGCACTTTGAAAATATAAAATAGCTATAGGGATACTGGATTTTACAAATATATAAATGGAAAAATGCGAACAATAGGAAAGCACCATTAAATAAAAAAATGATTTTAAATCAGAACAAAGAGTACTTCTCACTAGAAATGAGTTGACTATCTGCTCGTGTCCAAAATTTCAGGTAACTCATCAGTCAGTTTGACAATGCAGCTCCTTCTCTAGAAAACAAGTTGGACTGGTTACAGATTTTTACCAGATGAGCCATGCCACCTATCTGTTTCTCATGTAGAGCAAGAAAAGGCTTCAAATCTGGTCGACTGCCAAGACAATGAAGAGCAACAATGGAAAGTTCAAGTGTTATAATAAGCAGGTAAAGTCAATGCAAGAGACTAACAACTGAAATTGTGAATGCCGATATATAAAAACTATTTACATTTCTAGCTAAATATTATCTTGTAGCAAATTATATAGAATTAAGTAAATTGTAACAAATGTCACTTGTCTGTTTTGGTAGAAGAGAACAGATGATTTGAGAAGATTGGAAGTAAACACTAGAAATAACAGATTAGTTTTCTCCGGCTACAACTTTTGAAAATTATTTCTTTCAATGTCCTTTTATTTTATACCTTATGACTATTTAAATATACACGGAATGTTAATGGTGAGATTACTCGTCTCCTTATAAGGAAACATCTTGCATTCATCAACTGAACAGCCAGTATTACTCTTGGTTGAAATTTATCAAACCTTTCTCTTAAAATGGTTTTTCTGGAAAATCGGTTTCTCAAACTGTTATCATTTTCTAGTATTCCTCCTTTCCTAATGTTTTGTGAAGAATGGCTCTTGTTAAGAATGAGATGATTTCCACAAAGCCATTTTTAATCACTGATTTGAGAAAGTGATTGTATGCAGCTGAAAGTCTAGATATTTCTGTACGAGTTTGGTGTCATGAATGACATGAAAATCTCAATCTGACGAAGCTATTCAAGGAGATAACCGAAACATTAATCTAACACTTTGAGGCGAGTAGAATCATGAAGTATTGAGAAAATCTCTACTTAGCCCAGCATATTCTATGTTCAATTTCTTTACCTCCTATCCTCTATTGATTGATAAATCAATTAGATCTATCAATCAATAGATGCTGAACACACTTAGTGTTGTAACCTAAAAAGGTTACTGAATGAGAAATAACCAATAGGGAGGTTAAAAAATGAAATAGTAATATTTATAAAATCAACAACATACAATACTCACCAGCTGAGTGAAGTAGATAACAACCGCTAGTGGTGAACTGCTAGACAGCAATAAATATCTATATATTGAGATGCCTCCCCACTCGAGACAGAATGTGGCACAAGACCTATTTAATGTGGGTAATCTGAGCCATATAGCTTGGACAAAAATTGAATGTCTACTTTTCCCCAGACAAGACTCTACCTTTTGGTGAAGCCTCATCTGGGTTACTCCCTGCCTTAAGGTAGAAATTCCCACAATGTCAGAACTGTGTCTGAGTGACATTAATTGCTAGACAGCAATGTAACCCCCCTCACAATAGTGTCTAATGTATTTATGAGGATTGAGACATACCCATTAATGTTCATAGGTATGTATATAATAGATAGATAGATAGATAGATAGATAGATAGATAGAAATGAACATAGATAGATAGATAGATAGATAGATAGATAGATAGAAAGACAAAGATAAATAAGTGAGTGAGTCAGACAAAGATAAATAGATAGAACAGAAGATAGATATTTTATACCTCATGACTATTTAAATATACTAGGAATAGTTATGGTGAGATTACCTGCCTCCTTATAAGGAAACATTTTGCATTCATCAACTAAACAGCCAGCATCACTCTTGGTTGAAATTTATCAAATTTTTCTATTAAAACAATTTTTCAAGAAAACAGGTTTCTTAAATCTGTTATCATTCCTTCTAACATTGATGGGGGTTTCCTTCCTAACCTTTTGTTTAAAGTACTGTATAATATCTACATCATGATTATGTTATTATATATTCTTCAAGTTACATGTGCTATCCATTTAATTGTTGCTGCTGTTAAAAATCTTCAAATGATGTGATTATTTTTTTAAAAATCATTTCACCCCAAGCAAGGAAAGACCACCACTGGTGCACAGGGGGTTACAGTGAGAGAAAAAACAAGGTACAGGGGATTTCGAATAAAAGATAAGAGATGGCTGGGAATCAAGTAGATAGAAGATGGCAACTGACATTGCATTTAAACTTTTGGATATTGTAGCTATCAGGGAAGCAAGCAAACGATAGGGAGTTCCACAAACAGAAAGATTGAGAAAAAACTGTTAGAATAGAATATGCAATTACATTTAACTATTTTGGCTGTAAGAGGGTGGGACCTAGATGCCAATCTAGTAGCATGAATAAATACATGTGGTCAAGGTTCTAAGGAAAAAAAAGCTCATCAGAGCAAGTGCCATGAAAATATTTATAGAAAAGACAGAGGGAAGCCACATCCCATCGGTGAGAAAGTGACTGTAGATGAGCTGCTAAGTCCGGATCAATTATATTGCAGATCCTCCTTTAGATTTTGTTGAGAGCCTCAAGATAAATAGGAGGAGCACCAATCAAGATATGAAACCAGTATTCAATACATGGACAAATGGTAGATTTATAAATATGCAAGATGATTTCTGTTATTTGCTAAAGTTCTTTGTATTCTGTAGCACCAGTCTTAAACTCAAATTCTACTCCACTTCTCGCCTGTGGAATTCACTTCCATTTACTTGCTTTCCCGACAGCTATAATCTCCAAGAATTTAAATGTAAAGTCAAGTCATCTCCTCTCTCACTAACCTGCATCCTCTCTCTCATGCTCCTTTCTCTGTCCATTCCACTCTCATCAGTCTTCTTATCCTTCTCTTACCCACTTCCTGACACCCCCTATAACCTGTCACTCTTTCACATAACTTTCCTTCTATGTAACACTCTGCAAAACAGTGGCAGTAAAATGCCTGGCTTGGGAGCGATATGATTATAAAAAAAAAGAAAAGAAAAAAAAAGATCATTCAAGAACCACAGGGTTCATTTACTAGAATTCATTTTTAATTATTCATCTTTTTTTTGTTTTGTTTTTATGGCAAATCAACCTTGGCGGGTCATTTATTGCCAACTAAACTTTATTTATTTATTGCTGGTAATATCTTTTTCTTTCAACAATTTATTGTGGTTTTTTATATAAGTTTTGTGTCTAGTAATACTTTTTTCTTTTTCGAGTATCAAGATTCATTCGAATTTGTTTTTAAGGGCGGAGTCCCCAAGTCCTACTTTTGTTATTTAACCCATAACTTGGAGGGAAGGGACAGATTAATACCTTTCCCAAGGGTACCAGTGCTTAGGTGAATGCAGGGTATTCAAATGGAATTCAAACTCGGCTCACCAATTTCTTTTTCCGAGCCGATATCCACTGCACCACAATGCACATCCGTTACTATATGCTTACGGCACCTGGTATTCCTAAGCAGTCACCCATCTAAGTACTGACCAGGCTCAATGTTGCAACAGCAAGGTCTCTAGTCAGGAGACTGGAGGTTTCGAGGAGTGTGGAACCACCTAGTAATTGCTGTTTTTCAAAGGTTTTCTCTGACCCAGAGTGGTACCAATTGTCAGGGTCCCAGCTATGGGCAAATAGTGAACCCCTGAACAAAAAAAAAAAAAAAAAAAACCACTATGAGAGTATAAAAATACATTTTTATAGTAAAAATACCAGCAATATATTTTCATTTAAAAAGAATTAGCAAAAATACATATTTATAGTAAAACTAGCAGTATAGCCCAGCATTGCTCGGGTGTAATAAACGCTTTAAAACTAATCCATGGTCTTGGAGCTCAGACTCAGCCTAAAGAATATCTGTGTGAAGTTTGGTGAGAATCGGATAAAAATTGTGGATTTGTATAAAGGACATACAGGCAGATAAACAGACACACACACACAAACATCTTGCCTTTTATATATATATATATACATATATCGATTTTCTGCACTATTGCAAGAACTGCAACCTTGGAACTTCTGAATATCATTTCTTATATCTTTGTCTATGAGTGTATCAAATTTGATTAAAATTGGACCACTCCTTCTATAACCCGATTTTTTCGATTTTCAATATTTATCGTGGGTACCTCGACACAAAACCTAGCTAAGAACACTTGCAGACGCTTATAGTACAACTGTGTAAATTTTCAAGAAAATCGGTTCAGCCATTTCGGAGTCTATAAGTAATGGACACACACACACACACATATACAGATAAAGTTCCATTTATAAATAAGTTTAGATTAATGCATTTTATGACAAAATGACTAATAATACATTTTATCTGTAGCTAAAGGTATACAGTCGTGTTCAAAATATATTTAATCAAGACCATAAAATTAACCAAAATATTCAGATTAAATAAAATAACTCATTGAGATTGATATGGAGTTAAGCAAAATTGACCAAACATAAAATTTATTTTGTATTTAGGTTTTACATTCATTCATTGTCAGTGCAGTCAGAATTACTTTTGCAATACATCATGAGTAGAGAAAGTACTCCATTTCAGGGTCTTTGAATAAATGCATTTTACTTGGTTTAACTGGTTCGTTGCATGTTGAGTACTTTGCATTTTGTCAGGGATCACTTATTGAGCCAACTTTTGACATTTCTTTTGAGCCAGATCAAATGGCTTGCATCTCAGTTACTGCTTGGATATCTATTGTCATACACTAGAAATTACTTTTATCAGACAGGGGAAGGGGCAAAAGGCAGGTTACTGGTGCCTCACAACCAGTTGCTTCATGCAGGTGGAGCTCGTAAGCCTTAGAAGGCAGTTCACCTATGGGAAGGACAACCTTCATTTCAAACTTTTGCTGCCTTGTAGTCATATCCAGTCATGGAAAAAGCTTAAGAAGTAAACCTCGAGGTAAAATCCGGAGTCAAGTCCCTAAGGCAGTTCACTGTTGTATTCAACTAGTTCTGGCAGCTCCTGTGATGAAACTGGTCCCAAATTGTAACGACCCTGTTGTTGCTTTGGTCTAATCAGTGACATGGAGAGTGGGGACATGCTACATGGGCAACAGCCTGTTCTCCATATCACATTGCCCAGGTTGTATTCGACCATACTGCACCAAAATGCTAAACCTGGAGAGGATACTCCAAATTCGCCCTTGGCATTGACACAATACAGAGAACGGCAGTTAGCAGTTATAAGCTACCTCTCAATTGGTGTAGAACACAACACCAGGGGTCATTCTCATTGGTGGGAGAAATTCTCTAATCTCACTGGACAGCTACCCCCATCTCAAGCTGGGCAGCCCCCAGCCAGTAAGGTGTTGTCCCACCACGGTCTGCCTTCTTCATGGAGATTAGGAGACATCTGATAAGTGGACCATAACATTTGCACCAGGCAACAAGAAACTTCAAAAGGAAACCATCTCTAAAACTGGGCTGTTCAAACATCTGGACTATGCTGACCGGCCTATCTGAAAACCTCCAGGATATCAGTGACTCCAGGAAAACTGCAGTTATCAATGACGAGCTCAAGAGACTTTATATAGACATTGCTACACTGCAGGAAACACGTCTGGCAAACTCTGGATTATTGAAGAAGAGGGACTACACGTTCTTCTGGCAGGGAAAGAGCTCAAACAAATCACAACATGGTGTGGGCTTCACAGTTAAGAACAGCCCCCTAAATATGGTTGAACCAGGTAGTAACGGTTCTGAGTGACTTCTCACTCTCTGCCTTAACACCACAGCAGGTCCCGTTACATATGTCAGCATGTATGCCCAGACACTCTCTGCCACACCAGACTCCAAGTACGGGTTTTATGACAAGCTTGCAGTCATTATCAGCAGCATCCCAAACAAGGAAGAGCTCATTCTCCTGGGCGACTTCAATGACTCATGATCTTTGTGCCTTGGACAGTTTGGTATTGGCAAGATGAACAACAATGACACTACTCGAGCTATTCACATACAACAACCTCTGCATAACCAACTCCTTCAAGACAAATTCCCAGCACAAGGCCTCTTGGTGACTCTCATGCTCAGGACACTGGCACCAGTTGGATTTAATCCTTGTCAGACAAACAGCCATTAAGAACATTCTTCGCACACGCTCTTATCACAGCGTAGACTGTGACACAGACCACTTCATAGTGTGCTGCAAGATCAAACTCCAGCTGAAGAGGTTACATCACGGCATTTATGTCAACAAGATTAGACAACTAGGCCTTGTTTGCTGAGAGATTTAAGAGCGAACTGAAAACCTTACAAACTGGGGACACTGCCACAGAGAAGTGGACTACTTTACAGGACACCATACACTGCAATGCCTTGGCTACTTTTCGGAGAAAAACTTCAAAGTCACATGACTGGTTTGAGTCAAAGTCTTCCGAGATAACTCCCCCCCCACCCTTAATAGTGTATCTATCCCCACAGATTATAGAATATTAAGTCAATTTTGCAATTGCATTGGATATATTTTCTTTAATGGCAATCCAGTATTTTTATCAAGTAAATTGGAAACAGCTTGTTACTGCAAGAGCTGCCAATGTACTGCCATTAAATGCCAATGTACTGCCATTAAATGCCAATGTACTGCCATTAAATGCCAATGTACTGTGTGATCAGAAAAACCTTGGGGTCATCAGGAGAGAATGCACTTTATTTCACAGTCTGCCGATACTTGTATTTTACTGCACACTGACATGACACCTCACATCTTGTTTTGGCTGGTTTACTATTGTCAACGATTTCACATTCTTTCAGGGATCATTTCTCTAACTGACTTTCATTAATACTTTTTAGCCAGATCCCAGCCTTCTCAATTACTGCTTGGATATCCTTTAGGGTTCCGCTTAAATATATCTCTTTGATTTCAATAAATATTAGCCATCCCCACATACATACTTTGATGTATTATCTACAAACAACCTCAAAAGGAACATAACCCAATATCAAAATATATTTTAAAGTTTTTGCTGACTAAAAATTATACTTAAATTTTTCTTAAGGCAAACTGATATCTTCAACTTTTTTTTAATAATCATATCGCCCCAAGCAAGGCATTTTGCTGCCACTGTTTTGCAGGGGGTTACATAGGAGGAAAGTTATGAGAAAGAGTTATAGAGGGTGTCAGGAAGTGGGTAAGAGAAGAATGAGGAGTGGATGGAGAAAGGAGTATGAGAGAGAGGATGCAGGTTAGTGAGATAGGAGGTGACTGTTGACTTTATATTTAAATTCTTGGAGATTATAGCTGTCGGGGAAGCAAGTAAATGAAAGGGAATTCCACAGGCTGAAAGTGCAAGAAAAGAAGTTGCTGGAGTAGAATTTGCATTTACATTTTATTGGTTTTACAGTAAAAGGGTGGGACCTAGTTGCTAATCTTGTGGCTCAAGTAAATTCATATATAGGGGGAACCAGTGAGCTAAGTTCATCGAAGTAGAAGCTGTGAAAGTATTTGTAGAAGAAACACTGGGAAGCCACATTGCGCCAGTGAGAAAGTGACTGTATCTGAGCTGCCATGTTGAAATTGATCACATTACAGATTCTCCATTGGATTTTGTCAAGGAACCCTAGATGAATAGCAGGAGCACCTGACCAGATATGGCAGCAGTATTCAATGCATGGGCGGATGGTAGATTTATATATGTGCAGGATTGTTTCAGACGGGAAAAACTTCCTGGCTCTACACAGAGAACAGACTGTCTTAGCAGCGGATTTAGCTATGGCTTCTATATAGTCATTCCACTTGAGGTCTATTGTGAAATTTAACTCAAGGAGGTGGAGTGTTTTGCAGAAATCAAAACACTGCGCCACCTCAGGTTAACTACAAAACTACAAAAAAGTAAAAAAGCTTGAGTAGATTTATACAAATTTTTTAAAAAGACTTTGTAAATATGAAAAACAATCATTTTATGTTTTTTTTAAAGACATCATTTTTATTCATTCTCTGTTATTTGAATGAATATACACAAAGTGGAAGAAGCTCATCCCTTGTTCCCTGTTTAGGATGTGGCTTCCAGCTTTCTCTTTTCAAATCTTCTCACTTGGTTTTTTTTTTCAATTGGAGTAGATAGATCTATTGCCCGGTTCACACTCCACCCATGTCTATTGAACAGGTTAAGAGGCTCATCCCTTGTTCCCTGTTTAGGATGTGGTTTCCGGCTTTCTCTTTTCCAATCTTTTCACTATTACGTAGCCCCCTGCACATCAGTGGTGTTACCGCCTTGCTCAGGGTGATACGATTTAAAAAAAAAAAATTTGTGACTAGGGTTTAAATCCCTATTTCTGATAAAGGGTTTTTGGTATTTGTAAATTGCATCCATTTCCCATTTTCACGCTGACTGAACACAATGAAAGCATGTAACGGAAAGTCAAGGACAACAGACAAAGACGTACAGATGTCGGCATTTGAAAATTGCTTGCGTTCTAATTTTTGAGTGTCATAGAGGATCTACAGAGAGAACAAAGAAAGAATTGAGAAATCAGAGAGCCAAGTTTGAATTACAGTTAAGTTCATTGCATTTAGTTACTTGCTAATACTCTCAGGAAAGATATGAATCCATCTCTTCCCCTCTAGCTATGGGTAAATAGCAGGAAAAATTGGGCCCTATACCCTTGGTTTGCAACCAGTCTAGAAGAAAAAAAACTTTGAATTCTAACCATTTGCTGCTTTGCAGAACTCTTTGGAGAAAGACTAGAAGGCAATTTCAAAAAATCAACTTCACATCATCTTGATTAAAGTACCCGCCTCCACCTCTACTTCAAACTGTGGCAGAAAATAATGAACCCCTCAGGCTTAATACGAGGTTTTAAACAAACCACAAGACTTGGACATGACAAGGCTCCAGGGATGCCTCTGTTTTCGGGCCATTCACCTATGGGTGTATCACACAATGCACTTTAGATGAAGAGCCTACATTGAAAAGTGACAATTTTGTTTTTTTGTAAAACAAGGAAAAGAGGTAAAAAAACTTAAATTTTATTTGGAAAATAATATATATATATATATATATATATATATATATATATATATACTTTTCCAGAGGTAAAAAGCAAAGAGAAAAATATTTTGGCAAACACGGATCTTCATGCCTGCAAAAAAAAAAAAAGAATGGAGTCTTGAAAAGACGTTTATTTTCTCATGACACTGCTTTTATTTTAACTTTGGTAATGTTTACAATTCTAAAAAGCAAGGATTAGAATGGTAATAAAACCTAAATATATGAAAGTAAATTTATACTTTTCTTTGTTCTTGTGAATTTGTAACAAAAATAATAAACACTAATTATTAGTTTGTTTATTGACACTATTTTCATTATATTATTTATTGAAATGTTTGGCAAAAACATCAGCCAATTGCCAATCCATTCAAACTTTATAAAATGGTAAATAAGGATTTCTGATTTACATATTTTAATAATTTAATAAATGTTTATAAATTAATGAATAAATAATTGGTTTTCATATTTATTTCTATATGCATTAATCAATAATAAATATTAATTTTAATTGTATTAGTTTTTAGAATGTTGTAAATATAAAATTATTCTTATAAATAATAATCTATAGTGATTAAGATTTTTGTAAATTCTCAAAAACAAAATTTTAAAAAATGTATATAAATTAACTATTGTGTTTAGGTTTTATTACAATTCGCTTTCCAAAACAATTAAGAGTGTCTAAGAATAAAGATAGTTAAAATAAAGGGAGTATCATGGGAAAACCATTCTTTTGACAGTTTTGTTTTTTTTGTTTTTTGTGGGCACAAAGGTGCATGTTTGTCAATATTTTTCTTCGCAGTTCATTTCCATTTCTAAAAAGCAAGATAAATTTATACAGTGGTGATACCAAAATCCGAAATTGAAAATCCTAATTTAAGACGTCTGGCATGATTAAGTTTTTCTTAATGCTTGTGTACATGCAATGAAAGGCAGCATAAGGTTAACAGTCTTTTTATTAGATAGCATCTTTATTTTTTCTTTCCTTTCAAGCTAAACAAATTTTAAAAAAACATGATCAGTAAAATATAGACCAAACATTATTCATACTTTTAAACACTGTCAATTTTAATATCTTATTGTAAGTTGATATTAAGTGTATAAAGTCAACTAGCACCTAGATGCTCACTCATAAGTTTAAAATTGAACCATCTTTCTACTGACATGAATATCTATAAATTCCATTTATTTGGCCAAATGAACTCTGGCAGCCCCTAAACAAAGAGTAATTAAAATGATATATACTAATTTTTCTTTATTCATATTTATTGCTAACATATCTACTGTGATCTCTCTAACACACACACACACACACACACACACACACACACACACACACACACACACACACATGTATGCAGTCTTTGAGATTTGAAAAAGAAATCACTCGACCGGCGGTCAAGAGCGAGGGAAAATTTACTCGCCCCAAAATCATTTTATTCGACCGACTCCATTTTCTAAATAGTCACCTTAGGTAAATATAGCATGAATCTTGAGTCAAGGATAATATCTTTCTAAATGAGTTTCTAAAAATCTGTGAGCGTCTTTAATCTGGGCAACAGAGACATTTTGGCTCCACTCTAGAAGCGTTAATTAAATGAATGTTTACACTGACCGGGACGATAAAAGCAAGATCAGGCACCATGAATAAGACTAAAGAGTTCAATAATGTCATTGTAAGTCATTTTAAGTAACTTGTGAATGGTATACTTTTGGGTTGTGAAAGGAATCAGATTTCTTTTTTCTATATTTGAAGGGACATGTTTGCAAATTTTTAATCGACAGCGGGTGAAGAAAGCAATAACTTTTAATCACCCAATTAAGTTTTTAATCGACTGAGTCAATCAAGCGAGTGAAATCTCAAAGGCTGCATGTATGTATTTTCGAAGGAGTAATGGATTTATTTTTAATTTGACATTTTTATGGCTACAAAAATTATTATAGTGGGCACTTCATATTTGAAATAAAAAGGAAAATAGCACCTTGTTTGCTGTGTTGTTTCCTATGGCCAAGAAGTAAAGCATACTGGATTAAATGACACTTTCTCCTACAGAAGTGGGGGGCACAGATTTGATCCTTGTTTAGAAATGCATTTTCTTTACTGAGGTTTCTAGAATGTGCAGGCTGATATATTCTACACAATTTAAGGTATTAAAATAGGGTGTTTATTCCAAATATGAAGTCTCCTCTATAATAAATTTTAAAGTAATATTATATATATATCTTGATATATATGGAAATATATATTATTGTGTGTCCAAGCCGCATTCACACTGGTCGGGGTTAAGCCGACTTTCTCCCCGATAGAGAAAGTTTCATTGGGATTTGTTTAAGGGCAGGGTCCCAAGTCCTGCCCTGTTATTTAACCCATAACTGGAGGGAAGGGATGGATTAATACCTTTCCCAAGGATACCAGTGCGTAAGTGAATGCAGGACTGGAATTCAAACTCAACTCACCTATTTCTCTTTCCGAGTCGACATCCAATGCACCACAATGCACATCTGTCAATAAACACTTACAGCACTTGGTATTCCCAAGCAGTCACCCATCTAAGTACTGACCAGGCTCAACATCGGTGATCGAGCGAGAACCGGCGTATTCAACGTGATATGACCGTAAGCAATATATATTATTATTTCAGATATACATATACATATATAAAATATAAATTCAGATAGAAATAAAAAAATAACAATATAAATAATGCATACACACCTACTTGGAATGCTTAACATTATTTTTATCAACAATTTCTAAATAAATTTGTCCATTTGTTTTTATGAAGTTCCTCAAGCAATAGACATGTAAAAAAGAAACAAACAAACAAAAAAAAAGAGATTTGAACTGGATGAGAAGTGTATCCCTAGTTTCCTGTTTAGGATTGGGTTTGCAGTTCCTTCTCAAGTCTTTTTATTCTCTTCCATTCCCAGGAGCTCCTTGAATCTTAGTGGCATTATTGCTTTGCTTGGGATAAATTGATAGGAAAAAAAAAATTTTTTTATTAACACACACTGACATGGGTAACTTTGTTACGTAATTATTAATAAGGAACAATAATAGTTTATCTCACTTATAGTTTTGGATTGTAGTGATCTTCCAACCATCTACCATTCTCTTTACACCCCCACCCTTCACTTCTGGGAATGGCAGTAGTGCTGCCTGATACTAATACTCACACAACCATTTTTTTTAATTCATCTGCTGTCTGAGTTTAAAATTATTTACTAGTAAAAAAAATACCTCGAAAAGAAACCTATTAAAAACAAAGATAAATTACTTTTTTTAATGATAGAAATTAAAATTACTTCGTAAATATAAAAAAGTATACTAAAATCCATAAAAAAATTTAATCTCTAAGTTTTTTTTTAAGGTTTATTCCATCATCCTCATGTTCCACAATCAAAGTGTAGCATCTGTTCACAAAGATAAATTATTAAAAACGTATCCGGTTGACACATTAAAAAAACTGAAAAATATTTAGCTTAACGAAAAAGAAACTTATCTATTTCAAAAATACAATAAAAATGTGATTATCTTGTGAACTGACTGGATATTTTTAGTATTTGGACAGTGAATCAATTTTTATACATCAGATGAAAAACCTTGAGCAAAATATGATTGTACAACTCAAACTATCTCGTTATCGTCGTCACACAAATATACAACCGTTAACAAAAAATACAGATATTTTATTTAATTTATGGATGATGATGGATTTCATTTATAAAATTTGAAAACTCAAGATTTTATTTTTGGTTAGGATATTTTATTTTTATGTCGAAAATTAACTTCGCCAAAGGACAAGGTTGGGTTCGTAGAGAGAATGAAAATCCATTTTTAGATTTTATTGTGTATTTGATATAGACTCTATCAAATACACAATAAAATCTAAAAATGGATTTTCATTTAATAAAAAAAAGGTTTTTCTGAGAAGGAAAATGATGCCACATATGTTTTAGTAGCAGAGAGGTAAAAAAAAAAGGCAAAGAAAGCGATATTTCTTTCATTCACGAGAAGAAAATGACTTTTTTTTTAAAGGTTTTTAGATAAAAGAAAGACGGTTGATATAAGACGAAAAATGTTTATTTATTTTAGAACTGAGTGTTATATTCGTATAACAAATCGACTTATTGAATAGATGAGACAAGATACGTTTCCTTCATTAAAAAAAATAAATTAATCAAATAAAAATCTTAAAAAAAAAAAAGAAACCTAAAAAAAAATGTTGTTCTTTTTGGTAAAGAAGCAATTAATTTTTAAACAACAGCAAATTTTTAGATATCAAATTTAATTTAATTACCACCATCAAAAAAGTAAAAAAAAGTTATTTTTTAAATAGACATTATTTAATTATTACAGAAACATCAAGCACGAAGTCCCGTTGAAGAAATCGATCCTTATTATTTTTATCAACATTTTTTATTTATTTATGGTGAATAAAGAAAGAATGAGAAAAAACAACTGACCACATCGGAAAATAAAATAATTTCGAGTTCAGGTGCTTCTTCTCTAAAAAGTGTAAAAACTCATTTATCAATGGTAAAAAAAAAAAAGTCTTCTTGCATTTTTTTTCCTGTTCTTTTCGTCTTTAGGACTAAAAAAAATAATTTTTCTTCATGTAGGTTTGATGTAAAAAGAAATAAGAATGATTTTTTAGTGATATTTTTTTAAAGGTTCTTTTTGTTATTTGCAAAGTGCGAGGAGAGAGATTTAGAGGTGGTGTTGTTGAATAATGAGAGACGGAGAAATAATGCCCAATAATAAAGGAAATGATTGTAAAATGCTGGAGTAAGTCGTCGTGAAAGACGACAAAGCAAGGAAGAAGAGAAGGAAATGAGGAAAGGTTGTTGAGAGAAAAGATCTCTCTGATGGTAGCAGTAGGATTGGTTGGTGGTGTTGTTAGAATGGATCACCATCATCATCCATACAACGCAATATTATTCCTGAAATTAGTAGAGAAAGATTCCTGCTTTCATTTCGGGTCCTTTCTTTTTTAAACACGATGATCCATTCCATTTTTATTTATTTGTAGGCACAATGGGAGAGAAAGCCAAAAATGGGAAATTCAAGTTGTGACTGACTACACTACAGTCGTTGATTGTTAAAACGGCTGCTTTCTGTTAGGCTTGAAACTTGAACCCATCAGTCAAAATATTATTTCATAACAGCTGCAGATTTTTGTAATAAAAAGAAACGTTTCTCTGAAAGAAATTATTTCGTAATGACATAGAACCTTTTTTTGTTTGTCGAACCATGTGCAAAATCCAGCCTAGAGTCTCAACGTTTTTTTTTTTAATCAAAACTCTTTATATCGCTAATAATTCCTCTTCTTTCTGGTGTTTTTTTTTTTTTGAGAATGAAAAATGGTAATTGTGGGCCGAAAAATCAAACACATGCCTTATTGTGCTTAAAAAATGGCAAGGAATATCGACGAAGAGAGCGAAAAGTTAAAAGAAATAAGATATTTTTGTAGGCAGAAAAGTCGTAAAAAGAAAAAAGAAAACGAAGATCAGGAATGAGAATTATTCTTTTTAAAAAGAAGGGAAAAGAAAAACATCCAAATTTATATAACATAGGACTTAAGGAGGAATGAATGTGGGGTCTATTAGTATTAAAGAAGAAGGGCGACTGCCCTCGTCGTCGTAGCAGTAAAAAAATATATTATTATCATTATCTGTCGACGCAAAGATAAATGGACGTATACAACAGTTATACACAAATTAAAAGAAAGAATCGTATATAGTATCTCTAGCTACTTTGACTTATTATTTTATTGGTCAAAGAATAAAAAAACACGCCATTAACACTTTTTTGTGTGTTTTTAGTGACTACACACAATTACACACCAAAATTATGCTTCAAATAGTAAGACAATAACACAATAGGGTTTTTATTATTATGACTATATGTGAAACAATCATTAATGTGTGAAAATGTTTCATTATTAAATTCAATATTCAACCAGAAAATTTGGCTGTTTAATTTCTAATTAGAAAAAATATTAAACAGACACCTTGTCGGATAAATTTTTAAAAAAATGAATCCTTGCCGTGAGTGTGTTCTTTACAGACTACACACCAGAATTCTTAAGTGTTAATGACAAAAATGTAATATTTACATTCAATTCAATCATACACACATTGTTATATGATTTTGATTTTTATCCAGAAAAAAATGGTGGAAGTAAAAAGTGAGAAGGTTAGTAGTTTAGGAAAGAACAACTTCTTGAATACCGGTTTTTAGTTAAAGTTTTGCAATTTTCAGTTTTTCTGTTATTTTAAATTTGTTTTATCGACACTACACTTTCTATCAAATTAAAAAGATGTATCATGAAACAAAGTAATCACCACCTCATTTACACGTATTGTCACTCAATCTTTTTATTACTGGATGCCCTTATATTGAAAAATAAAATTTTGATTTCAAAATGAGTAATAATAATAATGTTTAACTCGAGCACAATATTCAAATTACACAATAAATTTCCCTGCAGAATAATTATAATAAAAATCTAGATTATTTTTTAATCTCAAACTCAATATACACGTGTTACAATAAATGACATTAACTTTAAAAAGGGGCATTTTTAAACACAGAAAAAGTTTTAAAAATCAATGAAATTCTGCAATACAGACAGGGAAATTTAATTTATGAAATATTTAAATTTCTGAATGACTACACTACATAGTCTGTCGAAATATATAGTTTTTTCTCTGAAAACGTCAACACAAGAAAATTATTTAACCAAGAAAAAAAAAGAAGAGATATTTTTGAAAAACAACAATCATTCATCACTTGTGTGGCTTCATCCTTACAAACATCATTTTCATTTTCTAATCGCTTGTTCCTTTGAGAAACAGATCATTAGTTACACGTACATTTAATTGTATTATTATTACTGATATATAAAAAGCCTGAATTTTTCTCTTGTTTTCCACTATCAAGATCTTTTTTTAACAACAGAAACATTATTAATTGAACCCCCAATTTGTGATCATCACAGATGAGCTTGTTGTAGTAAGTAAAGAAGTAGACATTCTGATTGACAAATACCTTTGTTAGTGTGGCTACAGAAATTGAAAAACGGGAAAATAAGATAAACGTGGAATGTAATTTAAGGAAAGAGATGGAAAAAATCTGCAGACAATAAACAGGTTAGATAGGCAAGACAGTGAAATACAGACTGCAAGACACAAACTAAATAAGTAGGTAGACAATGAGACACATGGTAAACGGGAAGACTGTTAGAAGCGTGGTAGAAGGAGAAACTAAGAAGCGTGGTAGAAGGGGAGACTGTGAGAAGCGTGGTAAACGAGCAGATTGTTAGAAGCGTGGTAGACGGGGAGACTATGAGAAGCGTGGTAAAAAGGGAGACTATGAGAAGCGTGGTAGAAAGGGAGACTGTGAGAAGCGTGGTAAACAGGGAGACTGTGAGAAGCGTGGTAAACGGAGAGACTGTTAGAAGCGTGGTAAACGGAGAGACTGTTAGAAGCGTGGTAAACGGAGAGACTGTTAGAAGCGTGGTAGAAGGGGTGAGGCTGTGAGAAGCGTGGTAAACGGAGAGACTGAGAATCGTGGTAGAATGGGAGACTGAGAAGCGTGGTGGACGGGGAGACTGTTAGAAGCGTGGTAAATGGGAAGACTTTTAGAAGCATGGTAGAAGGGGAGACTGTAAGAAGCAGTGACATGGGAAAATGTAAGAAGTAGTAGACGAGGAGACTGAGAAACGTGGTAGACGGGTGAGATGGTAAGAAACGTGGTAGAAAGAGCAGACAGTGAAAAGTGTGGTAGACAGGTGAAACTGTGAAAAGCATGGTAGACAGGGAAAACTGTGAGAAGCATGGTAGACAGGGGAGACTGTGAAAAGCGTGGTAGACAGGGGAGACTGTGAAAAGCGTGGTAGACAGGGGAGACTGTGAAAAGCGTGGTAGACAGGGGAGACTGTGAAAAGCGTGGTAGACAGGGGAGACTGTGAAAAGCGTGGTAGACAGGGGAGACTGTGAAAAGCGTGGTAGACAGAGGAGACTGTGAAAAGCGTGGTAGACAGGGGAGACTGTGAAAAGCGTGGTAGCCAGGGGAAATAATGAGAGGTATGTTATAAAAAGGAGATGTGGAGACGCAGAGTAGACAAGAGAAACACATGGTAGACAGGGGAGAGAGACTGTGATCTCACAGTAGACAGTGGGACACATGATAGACAAGTAGAAAACTGATAGCAAGACACATGATAAACAAGTCGACAGTGAGACACATAGACACGAATAGAAAATGATACACAGAGACTAAAACAGATGTTCATGTCTTTGTCTTTATCACAAAATAAAATAGCCAAACACTTTTTTAAATCGACAGAAAAAGGCATCTTGGAAAAACCCTTTTTTCAATTTGTCTCTCTCTAGTAGTAGTAAGTAGAGTAGCTAGTCGGAGACTGAACTAAATTCCATGTGATGCTTTATAGAGAAACAGTTCACTTTTCTTCCTGTTTTTGTCGAAAAGATATTTTAAATATCATTTATTGACAGATATATAACTAATGGTAAATGAAGTTTCAAAAATAGCAAGTAGACAGAGACAATCACACATTTAAGTAGTCATCAAGTAAAAAAGATGAAAGTAAAATTGACTTGCAAAATCGTTTTTATTCAAATTTAATTTTAATCATATCGAGACATGTCTACATAACTTTTTATGGACATGTACATTTCTTACTTATTTTTTGTATTCATTCAATTAAGAAGACTCGAAAGAGTCTAGGAAGGAAAGATAAACTCACTTCTTTCTCT
This sequence comes from Ascarosepion bandense, assembly GCA_037127315.1. Classification (NCBI taxonomy): domain Eukaryota; kingdom Metazoa; phylum Mollusca; class Cephalopoda; order Sepiida; family Sepiidae; genus Ascarosepion; species Ascarosepion bandense. The sequence goes on from JBBBDQ010001368.1 coordinate 2,596,137, forward strand.
CTCCTTTACACACATCAATATATGCATTATATATATATATATATATATATATATAAATATGAGTCAATAATTTTAAAGGCGTAGTCGCCAAGTAAAGTGGAATTATAACCAGCCACCACCACCACCACCACGACTGCTTTTCATTATAATACTAACAATAATAACAAAACAATAGTAGTTCCAGCTATAATGAAGAAAGGCAATAGTAGGAGTTGTGATGGTAATCACAGTGCCATCATCATCATTGTCGTAAGCATTTGTATTGAAAAAAAAATTGAATGTTATCATCATCAACATTAAGAGTTGATCGGGGTGGGGGGGAAAGGGGCATGATAGTCGTGGACCTACCTGGATGAATTGTATCGTCAAGGCACTTTTTCCAACGCCACCTCCACCGACGACTACCAACTTGTAGGTATTACTGGAACTGTTTGTATCAGCACTACGAGACATTTCTAGTGAAAGATCTAATGCCTCCGTCTCCTTGGCCGCCGCTTGGTGCTGCCTTGTGTGTGTATGTGTATGTGTGTGTGTGTGTGTGTATGTGTGTGTGTATGTGTGTGTGTGTGTGCGGGAGATACACTTACTCTCTGTCTCACTGTCTCTTCTCACTGGGTGCGGTGAAAGTACAGACGACTAGCAAGGTAGGAGGAGAGCTAGGCGCAGTGGTAGAAGGGGCTCTGTGACGGGGTAGGAGGAGAGACAAGAGAAGTGGCAAAAATACATGAAACAGTAAGAGAGAAAAACACGGGACCTGAGGAGGTTGTTAAGAAAGCATAAAGAGGGATGGAAAACAATTATGGAGAAGTAGTGGGAGTATAGGGTACTGAACGAGAGGGAAAGAGATAGATACAAAGAATAAATAGAGAGTTTCCGGATAAATTTACTGAGAGGTTAAGATTTCTAACGAAGTAGGAGGAGAGACGAAGAAATGCCGAACGGACACTGAATGAAAAAAATAAAATTGAGGGAAAATGTAAAAATTGATTTTAAAATGTTTTAAGTAGGATTAAGGGCCAAAATTGTCGGTAAAAAAATAAAAAAACAAGAAAAATATTATTGAAGGAAAAAAAAAATGAAGCGAAACCGGAAAAAGGAAAACCGACGATTTTTGTCTCTTTTTTTTTCTCTTATTTTTCTTTTCTTCTTTTTCGTCATAATAAAATGTCTTCTTTTCTCTTGTTTTAATTTCCTTCTCCGTTCATCGCTTCTTTCTTCCTTTCGTCTTTTTAACAATATGGCGAGACTAAATATGATGCGAGCCAAGGACTACTACTTCTGCTATTAGTTATTGCCACAAGTGACAAAACTTAAGTCTTCTTGAGAATCGAAACAAGAAAAAAAAAAGTTAACTTTTTTATTCTCACTCTCTAAATAAATTTAAATCTAAACTTAAAATTATATTATCAGATCTTGCTGGAAATTAAAATGAAAAATAAACTCAATTTCTTTAAAAATGGAAATATTTAAAATTTAATTTTTATTTTATTTTCTTGCTTGTTCTTCCATTTCTAAAGGAAATTGATTTCATTTTCATTTCTTCATATGAGGAATTTTCACTCAGTTTTCTCACCTTAACAAATTTCCTGAAGTTTTCATTTATGAACTAAAAAGAAATAGATTTGGAATTGAATATCATAAATAAATATTTTAAAAAAAGCTTAAAAGAATGTTTATATTTGGAATAAGCTAACATTTCGGTTTTAGTAGTTGACTCTAAAAACGAAAAACAAATAGACAAAAAATTTATTTTAAAATGCTCATTTCAGGTCCTGGAAAAATGGTACTTAGCTAGAGAGATATTAATTTACCGAATTCTAAGTATTTCGGTTTTTGATTTTAAAAAATCTTTAAATTCGAATCAAAAGATGTTTATTATTGTCGTTTATATATATATATATATATATATATATATATATATATATATATATATATAATTATTATTATTATTATTAATTGCTGCCGGACAAAAAAATTGTACTTTTCCAAACCTACTTTGTTGGGGGTACCTGTAAGTGTTAAATAAAATTTAATTTCTTTAATCCCTAAAATCGAAAACTTTTTTAATTCAAAGATACCAAAACAAATTTATTACCACTTTGACAATATTTAACCTTAAAAATATTCTTTCCTGTGATCAGGGTCAATAATCGGGAAATAAACCATAAAAGATTTTTATTTTTTTATTTGAATGTTTTTCAATAATTTCTTCAACCATTTTTAAAAAAGTCTGCAACTACCCAAGTCTTACAAAGACTATTTCAGATTTTTTTTAAATTCTCTATTTAAAAAAAAAATATTACAAACGAATATATCCTTGTTTTACTTTTTATAACTTACCATATTGAGATCTGATAATAATATGAATTATAATTTATGAATACACTCGAACACTTTAAGAAGCGTACATGTCTTTTCTGCTACAACAGTTAATGAAGAAACCGAACCGGAAGTTAAGATCCATTCACATCTCAAATAACATTTTTTTTTAATTCCAAGGAAATTTAGCAGAAAAGCTAATAATATTATGATGGTCGAATTTTTTCGTTTTCTACACGAAAAAATTAGTGATCCTATGTTTGATTATTTTTTTCGTAAGAGATTTAAAAACGGGTTTATTAATTAAATCTTTGATATTACAAAAAACATTCTGAAAAAATGTACTTTTGAAATAAAAATTGAAAATGAAAGAATTCTGTAACGAGAAAAACAGCAATCGTTTCTTTTTTCTTTTTTGTTTATTATTAAGTGCCATCTCTGTGGTTATCGAATTGGTCAGAATACGGAAAAGTCCACTTTCTCTTCCGCTACCTACGTGGCATAATTCGTTAGACAACAAATCACTAAGATGTGTTAAATTTTAATGTTAAACTAACAACAACAAAAATTGCTATTTAGTATTTACTAGGGAAATCAGTAAAGTAAACCAACTGTTTTAATTAAAAACTTAAATTTGAAAAACTGTTCAGTTGTTGAACAACAAAGTTAAAATTCAACTTAGGTTTGAAAAAAATCAATTGTCAAGAGATGCTTATTATGATCCATTTATCATTAAGCATCAGAATGGAAATATTCAACTTGCTAAACACAAAGAAAGTTATTAGTCTGGACTCTGGATGCAATCAATTAAATGAAACAGACTAGTTTTAAATTCTTCAATCCTCATTGGTTAATACTAGCCACTTTCAGCTTTGAAATTTAATGGCTAAAAAAAGCAACCCCTAAATTGTCAAGTTTACACTTTTTATAGGATGTCTACTATTAAAATAAAAAGCTAAAATAATTTAAACAATAAAAATAAGTGAAGAATTAATAAATACTTATAATTCTGTTTTTATATCCAAACTATAAAAGATTGCAATATTTAATCTTATACTCATTTGAATTTTTTTAAAGACATGCATGGAAAGTTTTAAATAAATTTAAAGACAAAATAAACCTAAAAATTAGTTACAGATTATATTAAGACACAACATCCATTCCTTCTGTAAACAGAGTAATGGTTTCTTGTATTTGATATACAGGGTTCTCAAATACTTAAATATTTACAATGATTTATTTTTAATACAATATTTCTTAGTTTTACAAAGGTTTGAGTCTATCTTATTTTTTTTTCTTTGTCTATTGTAATCAGTGGCGATTGTGGAACTTTGAAAGTGGAGGAGGGGCTACTTAGGGGTCAAGATTTTTCTGAGGAGGAGAGGGGCAAACTCAAGCAGCCGATTCTCTACAGTAGATTGGAGAAAATTACTGACCAATGCTTTCACTCGGCTATAAATCACTGACTAGCCTATGTATCTACATATCAAGTTGGAGACATTATTTCTAATTAACGTCTTCCTTCAGATATGAAAATATGACTATTAATCTCCTTCCCTCCCTAACAACATGTCTGTTTCTATCTATCTTGTTTTATTTTGTTTTTCTTTCAAACATGTCACTGTATGTGTCCTTAAAAAGCTAAATGAAAAAGAAAATGCTGAGGGAAAAGTGCTGAAGATCAAATCTTATCAAAATCAGAGACTGATCAGATTCATAAATTTTTTAAGCTTATAAAAGTGTATGGAGGGTCAACTGAGGGATGCACACACAATTCAGGGGTGGGGCCTTGGCCCTGTCTAGCCTCCCTGTAGAATTGCCACTGATTATCATGGACAAGAGAAATGGCAAGACTGGTAATCCTTTAGCCACTTTCTTTCAGATATTCCTTGCCAATTCTTTCTCTTCACCAAATGACAGAAGGAAAGAATCAATTACTAACATAGAATTTTTTTTTCCATAAAGATATTGTTAAACCTGTGAAATTATCTAGCATAGATTACAGATACATGAATGAATATAATATACCTTAGACATGGTATAAGAAGACCAAAAATATGGAGCACTCAATGAGAAACAAACTCACGACTCTGTTGTAATTAATCTAGCAAGATAAGTTTGCTAACCATTACACCAGACTTAAAGGTACTCCCTCTCTCTCTCATGTATATATACGAGGGTCATTCAATAAATAAAGTGAATATTTCGGTATAAGGACTTCTAATACAGACAGAAGCTTACTTTTTTTTTTAATTTTTTTCCTTTACTTCTTTTTCAAAGGGATTTAATTTTTTTTTCAGATTGAAGAAAAACTTTGAAAGTTTTGGAGATTAAGAAAAATGGCTGACCAAGAAGCATGCTCCTGGATTGAACAGAGGTCAGTTATCAAATGTTTGGTTGCTGAAGGGTGCAAACCAGTTGAAATTCATAGGAGAATGTCAACTGTGTATGGGGCCACATGTTTCAGCCCAAAAGATGTCTACAAGTGGGCTAAATTGTTTAAAGAAGTTTGAAAGTGACAATGAAGTCAAAAGTGCTGTGAGCGATTGGCTAAGACATCAGTCCAAAGATTTTTACGCTGAGGGAATATGGAAGCTTGTGCACAAATGGGAAAAGTGTGTGACCCTGCTGAGAGACTACGTTAAAAAAATAAAAATAAAAAAACGTAAGCTTCTGTCTGTATTAGAAAAATTCACTTTATTTATTGAATGACCCCTGTATATATATATATATATATATATATATATATATATATATATATATATAGTTTATAAAGGAAAACTCAATGCGTCATATTTAATTAGCTCATATCATCAGACATTTTACAATATTTCCTTCATCTGGTACGAAATTTCTGCCGGAATGAATGTTTTCTTAAAATGAAGAGAGGGATAATAATAAAAATAATAATAATAATCATAAGATTACAAACAAACAAATAAATGACAATAAATGTAAGGGGAAAGAGAAAAAGGAAATTGTAAAATGTCTGATGATACGAGCTAATTAAACTCATTGAAATGAATTATAGTTTATAACAAATATGATGCCTTCATTTTTCCTTTATAAACTTCATATAAACTTCATATAAACTTCATATCGCTCTGGTTAATACCCATCGATGTCTCTATATGGATTTACCAATTAATATTTTATATTAAGGTAATCTTGTTGGATTATCCTCACCATTTATGGACTGATACCTATACCTATATCTAAACTTATTTATAAATGGAACTTTGTGTGTGTGTGTGTGTCTGTGTGTGTGTATCTGTGTGTGTGTGTCTGCGTGTGTGTGTGCATGTCTCTGTGTGTGTGTGTCCGTTACCTATAGACACCGAAATGGCTGAACCGTTTTTCTTGAAAATTTACACAGTTGTACTACAAGCGTCTGCGAGTGTTCTTAGCTAGGTTTTGTGTCGAGGTATCCCCGATAAATATCGAAAATCGATAATCGAAAAAATCGGTTTATAGAAGGAGTGGTCTGATTTTAATCAAATTTGATACACTCATAGACAAAGACATAAGAAACGATATTCATGAAGTTTCAAGGTTGCAGTTCTTGCAATAGTGCAGAAAATCGATAATATATATATATATATATATATAAAAGGCAAGATGTTTGTGTGTGTGTTTATCTGCTTGTATGTCTATATTTTTTTAACCCTTTTATTTTAGTTTTTTGCTTCAGGTTTGGCTCTAAGTAGGTATAATTGTAGTTCTTAGTCTCAGCCATGATACCATTTACTCAGAGGACTTATTTAGCCTTCAAAATTCAGTTTACAACGAAAAAATCTTATTTGATATCGATACCAGGAAATCAAAATTTGACTTAGAACCATTCATTTTTCTTTCAGTCTATGGTTTTGCTTTAACTGGAAACAACTATTCCTTTTTAGTCTTTCATGCCAACGTCCAAAGAGTCTGAGCTCCAGGACCATAGATTAGTTTTAAAGTTTTCCTTACACCCGAGCAACGCCGGGCTATATTGCTAGTATATATATATATGGGATATGGGGTGAACAAAATAATGGAAACACCTTGAAATTTCAAGCGATATGGAGTAAGAATGATTTTGGCAGTAATTGCAGCTTGTATTCGGTACTGGATCAACTTGTACAAAGTTTGAATTATTTCCAGAGGAATTTTTATTCATTATTCACCTAAAACAGTCTTCAATTCTTTCAATGATGATGGTAGAGGATATTGACTTCTCACTTGGTTTTTCTAAAATGAGCAATAAATGTTCAGTGATGTTGAGATCTGGGGACTGTGGTCACCAGATAAGATGTTTTACTTCACTAGAATGTTCTTTGTGCCATTCAACTATAACTTAAGCAGTATGAATGGCTGCAGTATTCTCCGGAAAGACGATATTTCTCTTTGGAAACAGTTCCTGAATCAGAGAAAGAAGATGATCACTTAAAATTTTTAAATAGTCCTGACTGTTGATTTTAATAAACTTATTTAAATAATATCTCTAAAACAAACATAAAAAAATGGAGTACTGCTAATATTAAATCAACAAACATAACAATGGACAAGCTTTTGACAGTTTAATCAAATTTTCTAAATTATATTATTATGGTATGAGGCGTTTCCATTATTTTGTCCACTTCCTGTATATTATAATAATTGATAAGGTGAAACAAGCTTGTTAACCATTACACCACATCAAAGTGTTCAAAATTATAGTAATTTACTAATTAGAACTTAGATGTTGGTTAGTTGTTTTGTTTTATGGCATATCAACACCTCGGCGGGTCATTTATTGCCAACTAGATTTTATTTATTTATTGCTGGTAATACTTTTTTCTTTTCAACAATTTATTGTTGTTTTTATATAAGTTTTGTATCTCGTAATACTTTTTTCTTTTTCAGGTATCAAGATTCATTGGGATTTGTTTTTAAGGGCAAGGTCCCCAAATCCTACCCTGTTATTTAACCCATAACTGGAGGGAAGAGATGGATTAATACCTTTCCCAAGGGTACTAGTGCTTAGGTGAATGCAGGGTATTCAACTGGAATTCGAACTCGACTCACCGATTTCTATTTCCGAGCCGATATCCACTGTACCACAACGCACATCCGTCACTAAACGCTTACAGCACCTGGTATTCCCAAGCAATCACCCATCTAAGTACTGACCAGGCTCAATGTTGCTTAACTTCGGTGATCAAGCGAGAACCGGTGTATTCAACATGATATGGCCGTAAGCCAGAATTTAGATGTGGCCCAAAGTTAAAGGCATGGAGCACACAGTGAGGATAGAACTCACTACGTATATATCGTGATTTACTGAGAACAGTTTAGGTGTGTATTTTTCAGTGTGCCCACATGACTTCTGTCCTGATAAATAAACACCCGACTATAAAAGATGTTACATTAAGAGAAGCAGTAGCTTGTCGTGATACCGAGCAAAGCGAGGGACCGGTTGTTTTCCCTCAGAGATCCAGAAAGCAAATGACCAAAACTGGTCTTTGCGCACCTGGCTCCACGCATATGTTCTGACAGAAAACCAAAAATTAATAAATATCAAATTCCTTTTATTTATCAACCAATGGGAAGCCTAGAATTAAATATGAGAGTGAATTCCCAAATGACCTGCCGGGACCCACAAAGACAAAAGAAAAAGCCGACACAGGACGCATCGCCAGTTGAGAAAGTACAAGCATAATTAGCACGTCCCTTGACCTCGGCAAGCAATCCACTATGCTCGCCTCGCCTTTCCCCCTCACCTTTTCTTCGCTGTCCCCTGAGCTACTTATCCGACCAAAGGAGTGGAGACATGAAAGACATTCCTAACTGACAAACGCTCACACATACAGATGCACAAACTCTCTTTTCAGCATTTATTGCTATGAACATTTTAACGTCCTTTGAACCATCCTAAAGACATTGCTTTTATTTGTAAAAAACCTTAATTGATATATGTGTATATATAAATGTTGTTTTTATACTCAATTTGATTTTCTTGTTTGATAACCCCTTTTATAACTTATAGTGGGCTATCTACTAACGAAGCCAAATTCAGTTAATCTGTTTCAACATACAACTACGTTTCACTAGAATGGATAACCCACTATAGCTAACAACTTGAAATACTATGCATGCAGCTAGAAAGTTTTTCATACAGTAGAAGGTCCTGGGCATGATGGTAAACTGCATCCGGCAGCAAGGCCTCTGATTGGGAGGTTGTGAGAAGCAGCCTGTGAGATTTGAAAAAGAAATCACTTGACCAGCGGTCAATAGTGAGGGAAAATTTACTTGCCCCAAAATCATTTTACTCAACTGACTCGATTTTCTTAATAGTCACCTTATGTAAACATAGCGTGAATCGCTGACGAAAAACAAAAAATGAAATTTAATTAAAATTTTGAACATGTTAGAAAGGATTTAAAAAATATTTAAAATAATAACAACAAAATTTGATCTTTCCTCTTAATAATAGCATAAACATTTTGATGATAAAACTTTGTTTTATTAAGTTTGAGCCATTTTAACATCATGATATGCTGTTTTGTTTTTTGGCAATTGAGTGAAGGTACATAAATTCGTAGTTTCTTTCTTCTGTTTGACTACAACCTCCATCTCATAGATGATAAAAAATAACTAATCTGATTTTCTCAATGACTGTCTATAAAAAATTACTTGTATAATTGGTTTTTCGATGCGTGGTTGAAAGGAGTATGCGTATTTTTCTTTCTTTCAAATGTTCATTTTTACTTTTCATAAGTGGGGAGGAAATATAAGATAATATTTTTCCAAATGAGTTTCTAAAAATCTGTGAGTGTCTTTAATCTGGGCAACAGAGACATTTTGGCTCCTCTCTGGAAGAATTAATTAAATGAATGTTTACACTGACCAGGATGATAAAAGCCAAGAGTTCAATAATGTCATTGTAAGTCATTCTAAGTAACTTGTGAATCTTCAATGGCATACTTTTGGGTTGTAAAAGAAATCAGATTTTTTTTTTCTATATTTGAAGGAACATGTTTCATTGCAAGGTTTTTAATCAACTGCGGGTGAGTAAAGGAATAAACTTTAATTGTTCAATTAATTTTTTAATCGACTGAGTCAGTCGGGCGAGTGAAATCTCATAGGCTGGTGGGGAGCATGGAACCACCTCTTAATTTCTGTTGTTCTCAGGTCCACCCTGACCTGGGGTGGTAGCACCTGTTAGGGTCCCAGCTATGGGCAAAAAGTTAACCCCCAAATTGAGGTCAAAACACTATGTAAGTATAGAAATACACTTTTATAGAAATATATACATAAAAAAGATTTTATAGAAAAATATACATTTTTGAAGAAAAAATGATTACAATAACACATTTTCAAAGGAAAAAAATTATTCTCAGCAAAACATTTTTGAATACAAAACTAGAAGACATTTTCAGTTTACTAAAATGAAAAAGAATAAAAACAAAAAAAATTCACTAAAATCTTACTAAATCAACCTTCTCACTATAACCAAACATTAAAAAAATATACCTTAAAACCCTACCTTTTTTGGCATTGAATAACCCACAGAGGTGTTGATATGCCGTCAAACAAAACTCAAACTCAAACTTAAACATACAGTAGGAATTATCCAGAAAGATCAGAAGAGCTTTGCACCAAAAGGTGAGACCCAGCATTTCTCTTAAATATAGAAATGGGGATCTTGTATATTTCAAGAGGAATGAATCAAATCATTAGATGGGACCAGGAACAGTTATAGGAACTGAAAACAAACAAGTTTTAGTAAAGGACAACAAAAGCTGTGTTAGAGTTGATCCTTGTCACCAGCAGATATATAATAATGATTTAGTTGAAGAATTAATAGACCAACAACTGATGAGAGCCTTTCCAACATGGAAAATTTGGATTTTGAAAATGCTATTTATGATGAAATATGATATTAGTCTTTCTATGAGTGAAAATCCAAAGACTGATGAAGTCACACATAAAACTATATATATACATATTTACAGATGTCCCATGCAGAGAAAAAATATAATATATATCTACACAGCAAGAAAAGGGAAAGGAGAATGAATAGATAGGTTCTTATCTAAACTTATTTATAAATGGAATTTTGTCTCTGTGTGTGTGTGTGTGTGTGTGTGTGTGTGTGTGTGTGTGTGTGCCCATTACCTATAGACTCCGATATGGCTGAACCGATTTTCTTGAAGATTTACACAGTTGTACTATAAGTGTCTGTGAGCGTTCTTAGCTAGGTTTTGTGTCAAGGTACCCCCAATAAATATCGAAAATTGATAATCGAAAAAATTGGATTTTAGAAGGAGTGGTCCGATTTTAATCAAATTTGATACACTCATAGACAAAGACATAAGAAACGATATTCATGAAGTTTCAAGGTTGCAGTTCTTACAATAGTGCAGATATCAATAATATATATATATATGTATATATAAAAGGCAAGATGTTTGTGTGGGTGTCTGTTTATCTGCCTGTATGTCTATATTTTTTTAACCCTTTTATTTTAGTTTTTGCTTCGGGTTTGGCTCTAAGTAGGTATAATTGTAGTTCTTAGTCTCAGCCATGATACCATTTACTCAGAGGACTTATTTAGCCTTCAAAATTCAGTTTACGACGAAAAAAACTTATTTGATATCGATACCAGGAAATCAAAATTTGACTTAGATCCATTCATTTTTCTTTCACTCTACAGTTTCGCTTTAACTGGAAACAACTATTGCTTTTTAGTCTTTCATGCCAACGTCCAAAGAGTCTGAGCTCCAGGACCATAGATTAGTTTTAAAGCTTTCATTACACCCGAGCAATGCCAGGCTATACTGCTAGTATATAATATAGAGCATACTATTATCAGGATTGTTGTGAATCATAAATACAACATTGGCTTCAAATAAATCTTCCTCACTTCCTTTGTCAGAGGCATGCTGACGATTTTTAGCCCAATTTTTAGATTCACAAATAGTATATCTAAAGGGTTGTCACAAAAAACAAATATATATATATATATATATATATAAATTGGTTGGAAGCAACCACAGGAAATTATTCCAAACAGGTTCACCAGGCAAGCCAAATTCTCAATTCTCATCCTGATCACTGCTAAGTTGTTCTCACACAAATGAGTGGCTCGAAAAAATACCCCTCTCAAATGAGCATATCATGTTTTATGCACACAACCAGGCTACCACTCAGCCAATGAGTGCCCAGAATCAGTCAATAAAAATAGCGACAAGTGACACCAATTCTAGAGCCACAAAACACTGTCTGATTCTCCATCCATCCAAAGCACGTCAATTCATCATCTCCACACTCACTTGCAAAACATACACGCGACTCTGGCCCTTTTGGGTACACAGAGGTAAGTCACTGCTACAAAGGTTTACCATCTGTCTGAAGCTCGTCAATTCATCATCTCTATGCTCACTTGCAAAACATACACATGACTCCGGCCCTTTTGGGTCACAGAGGTAAGTCACTGCTACAAAGGTTTACCATCTATCCGAAGCTCGTCAATTCATCGTCTCCACGCTCACTTGCAAAACATACATGCGACTCTGGCCCTTTTGGTTCACAGAGGTAAGTCACTGCTACAAAGGTTTACCATCTGTCCGAAGATCGTGAATTCATCGTCTCCACACTCACTTGCAAAACATACACGCGACGCTGGCCCTTTTGGGTCACAGAGGTAAGTCACTGCTACAAAGGTTTACCATCTGCCCGAAACTCGTCAATTTATCGTCTCCACACTCACTTGCAAAACATACACATGACTCTGTCCCTTTTGGATCACAGAGGTAAGTCACTGCTATAAATGTTTACCATCTGTCTGAAGCTCATCAATTCATCGTCTCCACGCTCACTTGCAAAACATACACATGACTCTGGCCCTTTTGGGTCACAGAGGTAAGTCACTGCTACAAAGGTTTACCATATATCCGAAGCTCGTCAATTCATCATCTCTACGCTCACTTGCAAAACATACACATGACTCTGGCCCTTTTGGGCCACAGAGGTAAGTCACTGTTACAAAGGTTTAGCATCTGTCCGAAGCACGTCAATTCATCATCTCTACACTCACTTGCAAAACATATACATGACTCTGGCCCTTTTGGGTCACAGAGGTAAGTCACTGCTACAAAGGTTTACCATCTGTCTGAAGCTCATCAATTCATCGTCTCCATGCTCACTTGCAAAACATACATGCGACTCTGGCCCTTTTGGGTCACAGAGGTAAGCCACTGCTCCAAAGGTTTACCATCTTTCCGAAGCTCGTTAATTCATCGTCTCTACGCTCACTTGCAAAACATACACATGACTCTGGCCCTTTTGGTTCACAGAGGTAAGACACTGCTACAAAGGTTTACCATCTTTCCGAAGCACGTCAATTCATCATCTCTACACTCACTTGCAAAACATATACATGACTCTGGCCCTTTTGGGTCACAGAGGTAAGTCACTGTTACAAAGGTTTAGCATCTGTCCGAAGCTCGTCAATTCATCGTCTCCACGCTCACTTGCAAAACATACACGCGACTCTGGCCCTTTTGGGTCACAGAGGTAAGTCACTGCTACAAAGGTTTACCATCTGTCTGAAGCTCATCAATTCATCATCTCCATGCTCACTTGCAAAACATACATGCGACTCTGGCCCTTTTGGGTCACAGAGGTAAGCCACTGCTCCAAAGGTTTACCATCTTTCCGAAGCTCGTTAATTCATCGTCTCTACGCTCACTTGCAAAACATACACATGACTCTGGCCCTTTTGGTTCACAGAGGTAAGACACTGCTACAAAGGTTTACCATCTTTCCGAAGCTCGTCAATTCATCGTCTCTACGCTCACTTGCAAAACATACACGCGATTCTGGCCCTTTTGGGTCACAGAGGTAAGTCACTGCTACAAAGGTTTACCATCTATCCGAAGCTCGTCAATTCATCGTCTCTACGCTCACTTGCAAAACATACACATGACTCTGGCCCTTTTGGGCCACAGAGGTAAGTCACTGTTACAAAGGTTTAGCATCTGTCCGAAGCTCGTCAATTCATCATCTCTACACTCACTTGCAAAACATACACATGACGCTGGCCCTTTTGGGTCACAGAGGTAAGTCACTGCTACAAAGGTTTACCATCTGTCCGAAGCTCGTCAATTCATCGTCTCCACGCTCACTTGCAAAACATACATGCGACTCTGGCCCTTTTGGTTCACAGAGGTAAGTCACTGCTACAAAGGTTTACCATCTGTCCGAAGCTCGTCAATTCATCGTCTCCACGCTCACTTGCAAAACATACACGTGACTCTGGCCCTTTTGGGTCACAGAGGTAAGTCACTGCTACAAAGGTTTACCATCTGTCCAAAGCTCGACAATTCATCGTCTCCACGCTCACTTGCAAAACATACACATGACTCTGGCCCTTTTGGGTCACAGAGGTAAGTCACTGTTACAAAGGTTTAGCATCTATCGGAAGCTCGTCAATTCATCATCGCTACGCTCACTTGCAAAACATACACGCGACTCTGGCTCTTTTGGATCACAGAGGTAAGTCACTGCTACAAAGGTTTACCATCTTTCCGAAGCTCGCCAATTCATCGTCTCCACACACACTTGCAAAACATACACGCGACTCTGGCCCTTTTGGGTCACAGAGGTAAGTCACTGCTACAAAGGTTTACCATCTGTCCGAAGCTCGCCAATTCATCGTCTCCACACTCACTTGCAAAACATACACGCGACTCTGGCCCTTTTGGGTCACAGAGGTAAGTCACTGCTACAAAGGTTTACCATCTGTCCGAAGCTCGTCAATTCATCGTCTTCACGCTCACTTGCAATACATACACGTGACTCTGGCCCTTTTGGGTTACAGAGGTAAGTCACTGCTACAAAGGTTTACCATCAGATCTAATAAGGTTTTGTTTCTTTTTTTTATTCTGATAGATGATTCATCCTCGTCAACTTCTTCTTCAAATAAAACCACATCATCTGTCATCTAAAATAATAAAAATGTAAAGAGAAAAATTTTTTTTTTTACTTTCTCTGGTTAATTATCTTGGTAACAATCATACCAAGTCAAACCACCCACCAACCTGGAGTAACGTCAATCCAAAACAGTGCCACCAATATTTTGTCCAAGGGGCATATTATTGCTGTGGTTATTGTAAGTCATGAATACAATATTGGCTTCAAATAAATTTTCTTCATTTACTTCATCAGAAGCATGTTGGCAAGTTTTAGCCCAACGCATCCATGAAGGGCTTACATCAGGTTCAAAAGGATTTTTGTTTCTTGGTTTTATTCTTCTGATAGTTCGTATGACCTCCATTTTCTTTATTAGATTTACAAATATTGCCTCTCTATCCTCTAAATCAGTTGTTGGCAAGCCCCAGCCCTAGGGCCACATCTGACCTGGCATGAATCTTGCCCGGCCCGCTACCTTACTCCGGACACAATATAAATATAGGTTAACCAAACCAAAGTAACAGTTGATAGTCTGAATATATTGTGTCAAAATTTAAAAAATTATTTCTTTTTACCTGGAGAATATGTTTTACTTTTATTTTTTATTTGTAGGGATCGCCAAAATTAGCATACGATTTCACTTTTTCTGTGAAATTACTTTCATGAGCAAGCACTTTTAAATGAATATAAAATAGTGTTTTCAACCAATTTTAATTGAATTCTTTTTCAGTACTGATTTATAAAACATTTGTTTTTAAGATGTAATATTTTTTAACAAAATTCCCGTCAGATATTAAATTATATTGAATCCTTGCTTTCTTCAAACGCATAGAAAATTTATTCACATATTTAATAACATGGTTCTTCTCCATGACACTGGAGCCATAGCTGTTTGGCTCTCCTCGATGATTCTACATAGCTTTTTGGCCCTCACTTATACAAAAGGTTGCCAACCCCTGCTCTAAATAATAGTAGCCTAATTTAAACTTAGTCAATGGACCTTACATAATTTGGTCAAGTATTTAAACTTTTTCTCTGTCCCACATCATCTGGTCAATTTAAAATTTGTCAATTAATTCTACATCATCTGGGCAAGAATGACAGTTGGTCAATAGATTCCTCATTATCTGATCAAACATATAAACTTGGTCCATGGATCCATCATCATCTGGTCAAGTATCTAAACTTGGTCAATGGATTCCACATAATGTTGTCAAGAATCTAACCTTAATGAATGGATTCTTCATCATTCGATCAAAAATCTAAACTTAGTCAATGGAACCCCTTAATCTGGTTAAGTACCTAAACTTAGTCAAAGGATTCTATATCACCTGGTTAAGTATCCAAATTTGGTCAATTGATCCTACAACATCTGGTTAAGTATCTAAACTTAGTCAATGAATCACTCAGCATCAGTTAAAGTATCTGACTTTAGTCAATTGATACCTCATAATCTGTTCAAGCATCTAGACTTAATCAATGGATCCTTCACCATCTGGTCAAGTATCTAACCTTAATGGATCCTTCATCATTTTATCAAGTATCTATACTTAGCTAATGGATCCCCCATAAACTGGTCAAGTATCTAAAATTAAGCAATAAATCATTCAACATCTTCTCATTTACCAAAACTTGGTTAATTGATCCCACATCATCTGGTCAATTATCTAAAATTGTTCAATGGATCCTACCTCATTCATTCAAGTATCTAACCATAAGCAATGGATCCTTCATCATTTAATCAAGTATCTAAAATTAGTCAATGAATCCCCATAATCTAAGTAACTAAACTTGGTCAATTCCACATCATCAGGTCAAATATGATAATTTGGTCAATGGATCCTTCATCATCTGGTTAAGTATATAAAGTTATTCAATCGATCCCTCATTGTTTGGCCAAATATCTAAACTGGGTGAATAGATCCTATGTAATCTGGTAAAGTATCTAAACTTGGTCAATATATCATTCATCATTTGATCAAGTTTCTAAATTTGGTCATACGAATCTACATAATCTGGTCAAGTATTTAAATTTGGTCAATTGATCACATATCATCTGGTCAAATATCTAAATTTTGGTCAATGGCTCACACATCATCTTGACAAGTATCTAGAATTGGTCAATAGATCCAACATAATCTTTTAAAGTATATAAACTTATTTAATGGATCCTTAATTATCTGATCAAGTATCTAAATTTTGTCAATGAAACACTCATCATCTGGTCAAGAATCTAAACTTGGTCAATTAAGCCCTTATCATATAGTCAAGTATCTAAACTTGGTCAGTATCTTGTCAAGTATTTAAATTTATTCAGTGGATTTTTTATCATTTGGTCAAGTATATAAAATTACTCAATGATTCCTTCATCATTTGGACAAGTAACTAAGTTAATGGATCCTACATCAATTGATCAAATATCTAAATATAAATGTTTAATCCGACATCATCTAGTTAATCATCTGAAATTGGTTAATGGATCCAACATTTTCTGGTCAAGTATGTAAGGTTAATGAATGCATCTTTTTTATCTGGTTAATTACCTCTATTTAGTCAATAGATTTCTCATAATATAGTCAAGTATCTAAACTTCAATAGATCCTTCCTCATCTGCTCTAGTACCTAAACTTGTTCAATGGATCCCTCATCATCTGGTCAATGACTCTATCAACATTAGGTTAAGTATCTGATCTTATTCAATGGATCCTACATCAACTAGTCAAGTATCTAAACTTTAATAGATCCTTCCTCATCTGCTCTAGTACCTAAACTTGTTCAATGGATCCCTCATCATCTGGTCAATGACTCTATCAACATTAGGTTAAGTATCTGATCTTATTCAATGGATCCTACATCAACTAGTCAAGTATCTAAACTTCAATAGATCCTTCCTCATCTGCTCTAGTACCTAAACTTGTTCAATGGATCCCTCATCATCTGGTCAATGACTCTATCAACATTAGGTTAAGTATCTGATCTTATTCAATGGATCCTACATCAACTAGTCAAGGATCTAAACTTAAATAATGGTATTCCTCCTCATCTGGTCAAAGATCTAATGTTGGTCAATGGATCCCTCATCATCTGGTCAAGTATGTAAACTTAGTAAATAAATCCATTATCTGGTCAAGAATCTAAACTTGGTCAATGGGTTTCACATCATTTGGTCAAGTATCTAAACTTAGTCAATGGAAATCCCATAATCAGATTAAGTATCTAAACTTGGTCAATTCCACATCATCTGATCAATTATGACAATTTGGCCAATGGATCCTTCATCATATGGTCAAGTACCTAAACTTGGTCAATGTATTCCACATCGTATGGTCAAGTATCTAAACTTGGTCAATGGATCCCACATTATATGGTCAAGTATCTAATCTTAGCCAATGGATCCTTCATCATCTGGTCTAGTATCTAAACTTGTTTCATAAATCCCTCATTGTCTGGTCAAATATTTGAACTTGATCAATAAATGCCATAGACTTATTACATAGATCCCTCATGATCTGGTCAATTATCAAAATTTAATCAGTATAGTTTTCATCATCTGTTCAAGTATCAAAATATGGTCAGTGTATCCATCATCATCTTAGTCAATGGATCCCACATAATCTGGTCAAATATCTAAACTTGGGTACCGAATTCTTTATCATATGGGCAAGTATGTAAACTTGGTCATTGGATATCTCATCATCTGGTCAAGTATCTAAAGTGGATGAATAAATCCTGCATCTATTCAAGTATGTAATCTTCAATGGACCCTTCATCATCTGGTCTTGTTCAATGGGTCAAGTCAAGTATTTAAACTTATTCAATGGTTCTCTTGTCATCTGGTCAACTATCTAAACTTAATCAATGGATCCTTCATCATTTGATCAATTATCTAAACTTAGTCAAAGGATTCCTCATCATCTAGCCAATTATCTAAAATTGGTCAATTGATGCTGCCTCATTTTGTCAAGTATCAAAAGTTAGTCAGTGGATCTCTCATTATCTGGTCAAATATATAAACTTTGTCAATGGACCTATCATCATCTGGTCATGAATCTAAACTAGGTCAACTGATCCTACACCATCAAGTGGTCAGAATAGTCAGTTGATGAATTCTTATCCATTCCAGGCTCCACCACTTCATCTTCCACCACCACCACCACCTTTATACTGTTTGTTCTCCTTCCCTTTCTTTTTCTTTTTCTTTATACTGTTTGTTCTCCTTCCCTTTCTTTTTCTTTTTCTTTTTCTTTATACTGTTTGTTTTCCTTCCCTTTCTTTTTCTTTTTCTTTATACTGTTTGTTCTCCTTCCCTTTCTTTTCTTTTTCTTTCTCTTCTTTCTGTTTATGAATTTTCTCTATTTTTCTTTTTCTTTCTCTCTTTGGGGTTTTTTGAATGAGCGAGGAAATGTTTTTGTAGATTACCGTTACAAATGCCTATTCTCGATATGGGCACGTGAGTGTCTGTGTGTAATTATTTTCTGGATTATTTTGAATATTAACTTATCATTTTGGTCTGATGAGCAGCAAGGTTTGCTGTGAAATATGTATTACCCATGAAATTGTGAAATATCTAAAAATTTTTCTAGATCTAATCTATCTAAACTTATTTATAAATGGAACTTTGTTTCTGTGTGTGTGTGTGTGTGTGTCCATTACCTATAGACTCCAAAACAGCTGAATCGATTTTCTTGAAAATTTACACAGTTGTACTATAAGCGTCTGCGAGTGTTCTTAGCTAGATTTTGTGTTGAGGTACCCCTGATAAATATCGAAAATTGATAATCAAAAAATCGGGTTATAGAAGGAGTGGTCCGATTTGAATCAAATTTGATACACTCATAGACAAAGACATACGAAACAATATTTAGAAGTTTCAAGGTTGCAGTTCTTACAATAGTGCAGAAAATTGATAATATATATATATATATATATATATAAAAGGCAAGATGTTTGTGTGTGTGTCTGTTTATCACCAAACCTATAAAGATAATAAGGGGCGCCAGAATGCCTTAAGAAAACACTTGACTCTTTCATCTGTTTATTTATTTATCTGTTTACCCATTAGGACACATGCTGATATGGAAAGAGACCATTCAAACATGCCAGCATTCAACTCACACTATTTAGATTTATTTTTTATTTTTTTTATTTTTTACTGTTCTTATTTATTTATTTATTTTCACATTCTTCCTATTAACTTTAAACAGAATGATCAGATACTCAAAGAAATCCAAACGTAAAGCCATGAATTTGTTCGTCTGAAAAGTCAATTTTAGGCTCGAAACACATGTAGCGCACATCATGAACAATTAATACTTCATAACTTATATAAATACCAAAACAATAAACATACATTTTAAAGAAAACGTTCACGGCTTCTCACACTTTTTATTTTATATATATTTATATATATATATATATATATGTGTGAATAACGATCGGTACCCACAGAAACCACAAATTGCTCTAAAAAGAAAAGACGTCATACTTATCCCAAACCCAAGGAACCTTTCGGCCAACACTTTTCAAGGGCTTCGTTGGCAAAATTATGAATAGGGCTAGAATGAAGACAATATCAAAAGGGGAAATTACTCACAGTACTGGGAGAAAGTGGAATTCGTTTAAAAATAAACTTTAATGAAAAACATTAAAATGTGAAGGGGGTTGTAAATTTAATTCCACGAGAGTGATTTAAAAAAAGAAAAAAGTTACACTCACAGACTCTCCAGTAATTGCAAAGAGCGAAAGAAATGCTCTTTCTGTCTGCACAGGCTAGGTTGATGGATTTTCAGGCAAATAGCCTCCAAGACTCGTAGATGATATGAAATTACTCCCAGTACTGTGAGTAATTTCCCCTTTTGATATTGTCTTCATTCTAGCCCTATTCATAATTTTGCCAACGAAGCCCTTGAAAAGTGTTGGCCAAAAGGTTCCTCGGGTTTGGGATAAGTATGACATCTTTTCTTTTTAGAGCAATATATATATATATATATATATATATATATATATATATAAAATATGTATTAACTATAATAAGTGTTATAGATTCTGGGTGAGGAATCATGCAAAATAATGAGCAACAAAACAAATATTTGAGATAGAAAAATAGGTTATATTAAACGTAAAGATACAAACTGAAACGCAGTTTAGTAATCTAGGAATATGATTAGTAAGGAAGATATATATATAGAAGTCTTTGAAGTGAAGCCGTGCTGGAATTAGTATATCTGTATCATTTTATTCTGGCTGAGTGGAGCTCAGAGCTACTATGACTACTGATGTGGTATTCTCTGTGTAACTTTGGTATCTCTCGGTATCTTATGGATCAGTCCGGTACTCTCCGATAACTCTCATTATGGCAGGAGTATATATATATACTCAATTCGAGTCTATTATCATAGAAAAAAGGGAGATCCCACAACAATAAGAATATAAAACATGACTTTTTTCTGTTTTTTTACTTGCTTGGATTTAGTAAAAACCAGTGTTAAAGAACATAAAAAATAATATTGGTAAATACCATTTCATCTAATTTTATTTTAATAAGTAAGTACAAAGGTCATGAAAAAAAACAAACAATAATGAAAGCAAACATTTTGTGAAGTACAAGAGAAAAAGCTGCCAAGTGAATAAGTGTCAAAAAGTTGCTGTTTGTAAAAATCAATCAAAATAATTTCCATGAAAAAAAATAATAATAGTAAACATTTAGTCCATCATCACATTTTGTTTAGAATATTGGCACTAGAATATTTTTTTGACCAATGTCATATTGGCAATATATCTCATCAGCCATTGCAGGACAATCATTGTTTTCACTGTCATCAGCATCTCCGTTTTCAATTCCTATTTGCTTCATTGCCGACATAAGAAGAAAAATAAATTTCTCATGAGATATCTCATCAAACTCTCCCCAGTGATTAAGATGGGAAGAGATCATCTAATGGCTTGAAAAATGGATTAAAGTCTCTGAACTTTAATCTTAAAGAAAAAAGAACTCTGCATTTAGCAAATTAGACTGAGAAACATGACTTAAGATCTTCAGTCAGTGGGCATTTGGAATGTGCAAAGAGTGTGATGACCCAAGATATTGGGGAAGAAATCAGTGAAAAAAGTTAAAATTCTGCCTGAAGTTATTCCAGTCACTGCTACATAAATATCCTTTAGAAATATATGAATCCATCTTTCTAACCCCCAGCTATGGATTAAATAGCAGAACAGACTAGGCTCTCTAGCCTTGGTTGACAACCATCTAGATATGAAAACTTGATAAAAAAAATACTCGTCCCCAGAAGTGTAGCTTCTTTGAAGAGTTGTACTGGCTTGGCACAATGATAGAAATTCTTAAGTCATGTAAATGGTCTAATATGCTGCAGGTGGAGACATCATTCACGTTTTACTTTGAGTTTATAAGTAAAAGAAATTTTTATTCCCGTGTTACTTAAAAGGGGACAAATTCAAAGAAAGTTAAATTCAGTTTTCGTTGTTTTAAACGAGTTAAAAATATCAATATTATTCAGAAAAGGAAACGAGAGAAATAATTTTAAACATTAAAAACTGTTTGTTTAATGTTTCATATATATATATATATATATATATATGCAAACACATGCACATATATAGATATATTTATGGTGTTAAGAAACCAGTGCTCAATGTAATATAACAAAGTTATAAGATATATATTAATAAATATACATATTATCTTACGTTTATAGCATGACTCAGAGTTTCATACACTCTGCAATCATCAGGTGCTTATTATGAACTCAAAATGAGCACCTGATGATTGCAGAATGTATGAAACTCCCAGCTGTGCTATTGATATAGGATAAGAAATATATATATATATTTATTTAAAATTTATAGCATAATTATGTTATAATATCACTACAAAAATAGCTATTTTGTTTCAACGTGTCTTGTGTCATATCAAGTGTCCTTGATATATATATGGTATTTGGTTTACAAAATTTTTAAATTAACATTTTCTGCTCTTGTATGTAAATACTTGTTACAAAATAAAATACTTGTATTTGCCTTGATAAAGTCCCTCGGTGGATGAATTGCAAGTAACCTTTATTCATATTGCCTTTATCTATCTGAAATTTCGAAAAATCAATAAACTTTTTACTCTTGTATATAAATATTTATTACAAAATAAAATACTTGCATTTGCCTTGATAAAGTTTCTCAAAGGATGAAACATGTCAGCTAAGATAAGTTTCTTTGTCATTATTCGTATTGTTCTTTTACAGATAGACTATCTGAAATTTTTGCACACACGAACACACACACACACGTGTATGTGTGTGTGTGTGTGTGTGTGATAAAAGCAAACAATAAAAAAAAACAAAAATAGCACTGACTTTTATACATTAAGATTTTATCTATAAATGGGTGTGGAGGGCACATGTTGCTGCTGTTACTATAAATATCAAAGGACAGTAGGAAAGTCCGTTCTCTAGTAGGCATAAAAATATGTCTACTTTGCATGTGTCAAAGAAATTTGATTAAGTCTGACAGAATATGAATTACTTCTTATTTTTCTTTTTTTTTTTTAATCATTTCACCCCAAGCAAGGTGATGATGCCACTAAGACACAAGGGTTTGTTGGAAATGAAAAAGAATGAGAAAACTTTAGTGAGGAGAAAGGACAATAAAAGATGGTAACTGATGTCGGATTTAAATATTTTAAAATTGTAGGTGGCAGGGAAGCAAAAATGAATCCAAATAAATTTTGAACTTAAATTTAATCTTTTGCATTAAATTCATTGAATATAAAATATATTCAAACCAAAATTCTAATTATGAATCACAGCAAGTAAAATTTGTAAAGCTTCAGTAGATTATAAATTTTATATGGTTTTCACTGATAACCAGAATGAAATTTGAGCACTACTATTTGGAACTGAAATGTAACCTTTTAAATTTGCTTCCTCAAAAAATGGTAATGACTTGGAAAAACTATTTTGTATTGTTATTAATTATGTCAAACCCTACTTTCAAATTCAGTGCAATACTATGTTTCCAAAATCGACCTGGCCTAATGTGCAACTGTTTATAAGAAAATTGGAAAAATGGGGTAGAAAATTAAACAAACATACATTGTTATTAGTTGACTTCTATAAAACATATTTTACTATATATATATATATATATATATTATAAATTATATTTTAGAACATGTACATAATTTTTTTATATATCCACTACAAATGGTACATTTGTTTCGACATTGAAAATTCAATGTCTCATCAGGCGGTGTGGCTAGGAATGGAAAGTCTCTTTTCTTATATTTGGTCAGTTGTGTGTGGGATGTTAGTGGAGGTTAGTGATCAGGGAACAAGTCTGGTGAATTGACCATGAGAATTTTGAAGAAAGTGAGTAGTTAATATGGTTGATTAATGAGTCTTTGATTTCTAGACAGATTTAACATTAGCATGAAGTTTCAATGTCAAAACAAATTGTACCATTTGTAGTGGATATATAAAAAAAATATGTACATGTTCTAAAATATAATTTATAATAAATATTCACAACTCTATATATTATATATCGAGCACTGTTTTACATTAATGTTTTGGACGTTGTAAAAAAATTCTTTCTTCGTTCTGTATTCACTTGTATATATATATATATATATATATATATATATAGATCAACAAGAGTTTTATGTACAAGGTTGTTAATAATTTAAACAATTTTTTAATGATAAATATTTTTCTACTATTTTAAGTTTTTCTTATGAATTATTATTGAATTATGTTTATACTTATAATTTAGTTTATGTTTGATATATGAATTTGTTTTTGATTTTTTTTCAAAATATCAGATATATAATTTATTGAAATCAATTTTAATAAAACTTTATTCTTGAAAAAGCAATACTTCTATCCCATAATTGTTGTTGCATTTTCATGCATGTTATACATTAGACATCACAACTATGATGGGAAAGAAATCATACAATTTTTTAATTTAGGCAAATTTTTCTTATCATATATTTGTAACAGCTTTCTGCTTATTGAATAAATTGTTTCATATTTTATGACAATGTTTTCAATAACTTATTCTTCAGCCTTCCTCATGTAAATGAAACATTCAGTTAGCTTTGAGTTGGAACAATTTTATTTTCAGGTCATGTTGGAACAATTTACAAAACCAAATAGATGTAGTTTTTACATTGGAATATTTAAACAGAAGTTATCTCCCTTGATATCTTTTTTGGTCTAGTGCCCACATGTGAATATACACATCTGTGGCTATTTTATAGTGTTGTTTGTTAACTTTTAACATATAATCAATAATAAATAACAAAAAGAGGTAACAGACAACACTATAAAGTAGTCACAAAACTGTATGCATCCAGATCCACAACTATTTCCACTCAATAACACCTTGAATGATTTGAAACAAATATTATCACCCACCCAAATAATCCTTAGAATAATCCTATAGCCCTACTTATAATGCATCACTAACCAGCCAAAACACAACATACATGGCCTGAAGATTGCATTTAAGCATGAAACAGACTATCACCACTTGGTGCTGACTTCAATATATATATATAATATTTGGTGAATAGGATGCAAGCAAACCAAGAAATTTTGTGTGTAAAAAAAAAAGTAATAATTTATTGTACTTTTTATGTTATGACAAATTTTCCCCTTGAGCTCTTTTAATACTTAGCTTGGAAATATAAGAAATCAGTTAATACTAAAATACTTCCAAGGTATTATCTGACAATTATATAAAAATCAATTTTATATATATGAGTGAATAAGGAATGAGGAAAAATTTACAACATCCAAAACATTAATTTAAAACAGTGCTCGATATATAAAATAGAGCTGTATATATTTATTATAAATTATATTTTAGAATATGTACAAATTTTTTTTATATATATCCACTTTAAATTGTACATTTTGTTTCGACATTGGACTTCCAATGTCTCATCAGGTGGTGTGGAAAATAATGGAAGGCCTTGTTTCTTATATTTGGCAAGTTGTGTGGGATGTTGGTGGGGGTTAGCAATATGGGATATAGGAATTTTGAAGAAAGTGGGGTGGTAGAACACTCTTACACCAAATTTTAGCTATTACACACCACAAACTATAATCTAATTTAAAGTTTTATAGAAAAAAGTGATTTCTTAAATTCAAAATTAAGGTTAAATATACAAAATTAGATTAATTATAAAAACTGTGCTTAAATACAAAAATATTCTATAGTTGTACAAATAAACATTAAGGATAGGTTCAATCCCATCCCTTCCCACCTCCTTACTCTCCCCCTCTAATAAACCCAAAGAATAAAGGCTAGCCAGGCGGCCATAAAAACATAAACACCATTTTCTAATGTTAAATCTGTCTACAAAATTCCCGACACTTTCATTAATCAACTATATCCCCTACCCACCCCGCTTTCTTCAAAATTCTAATGGACAATTTACAAGACTTATTCCCTTATTGCTTAACCCCCACCAACATCCTGCACAACTATCCAAATATAAAAAAAGAGGATTTCTGTTCCTTTCCACACCACCTGATGAGACATTGTAAGTCTAATGTCGAAACAAAATGTACAATTTGTAGTGGATATCTAGAAAAAAAAAATTTGTACATGTTCTAAAATATATATATATATATACATATATAAAAGGATCATTATATAAGAATCTATCTTTCACATTTATGTGTCTGCTATTCTTCTATGCTTTGAATATTGATGCCACATCTGTTCTAGTGTTTCTGCTATCTATTTAGAGATTCTTGATAAAATACAAAGAATCTGCAATATCACTGGTCTTGACCTGGCATTTCACCTTCAGTCACTTTCACACCACTGTAAAGTAGCTTCCCTGTGACTTTTCTAGAAATACTTTCATGGTAATTGTTCAGGTGAAGTTTCCTCTATGGAAATTTATGAATTTAAGCACACAAAGAGATTGGAGTCATGGTCTCATGATTTTGCCAATGAAATGGCCAGATGCATCCATAAGCTCTATGCTAACAGTTTCTTCTATCATACTTTTTGCTTTTGGAACTCTCTTCTGGCTCTTGCTTTCCAGTCAACTTTGATCTTCAAAAAATTTAAATGCTATGTCAGCTGTTATCCTTTGTCTTCTTAATTTCTGCTCTTTTATTTTTCTCTTCTTAATTATACTTTCTTCTCATTTCATTATAAGTCCTATGCTAACAGTTTCTTCTCTCACTTGTGGAAATCTCTTCCAGCTTCTTGCTTTCCAGTCAACATTGATCTTCAAATATCAACTGTTATCCTTCGTCTTCTTAATTCCGGTCCTTTCATTGCCCTCTCTCCTTAATCATGTTTTCTTCTACTCATATTATTATAAGTCCTATGCTAACAGTTTCTTCTCTTGATTGTCAAAATCTCTTTTGTTTCCTTGCTTTCCACTCTGCATTTTTAAGTTTTGAAGATCAAAGTTAATCGTTATGTTCTGTCTTCTTAATTGCTGTTCTTTTATTGTTCTCTCTCCTTAATTATGTTTTCTTTTCATATTATTTTAAGTCCTAAGCTAACAGTTTCTGCTCTTGCTTGTGGAATTCTCTTCCAACTTCTTGCTTCTCAGTCAACATTGATCTTCAAAACTTTAATATCAGTTGTTATCCTTTGTCTTCTTAATTCCTGTTCTTTTATTGTTCTCTCTCCTTAATTATGTTTTCTTTTTCTCATATTATTATAAGTCCTATGCTAACAGTTTCTTCTCTCGCTTGCAAAAATTCTTCCAGCTTTTTGCTTTCCAGTCAAACTTTGAGCTTTAAAAATTTAAATGCAATGTCAATCATTATATTTTGTCTTAATTCTTGTTCTCTCCCCTAAATAATGTTTTCTTTTTCTTATATTCTCTCACATTCAGTAAACTCTTGTATCTTAGTAGCTTTATTGTCTTACTTGGGGTGAAAGGTTTAAAAAAGAAATTTGTCAGGAAAATTTTTAAACATTAATTTACTAAATACTTTTTTCATTTATAAACCAGACATGAATAAAATAAAACAAAAACAAACCATTTGAGACAGTCCTTGTGAGATATCTCATCAACCAGTTTCAAATTTATTAGGCATGCAAAATATTTTTAACTGCATGAATCTGAACACACTTTACTTTTTGAACAAACAGCGAAATAAAGAAAATTACTGTATAGAAGCGCTGGCTTTCACATTAGGGATAGATTTTGTCCATACCGGAATTTTTACATTCCTCTGTGACAAAGAAAAAAAGAAAAAAAAAAAATGAAGAAAAAGAAAAGAGAAAAAAAGCAATTTAAATAAAATATATGGTCAGTCAAACTTGGCAACAATGGATTTGACTGACTGAAAATATGATAGCTGCCATGTAACTAGGGCTACAAAAAAGATTGCCACAGAAATCAAGAGACCATGAGGTTATCGATGACATATTGTCATAAATATAGTGATTTTCAAAGTACCATCAAGAAATACAACAGAGAGGGGACAAGATAACTATATTCCTTGTAGATAAATAATGACTGATTGATTTATTTTTTATGGCTTATCAACCTTTTGGGGTTATTTATATTTAGAATATTTTTTTTTTTTGCTAATGAATATTGCATTTACAGTTTTTGAAGAATAACAATTTTTCCAGATAAAAGTCCTACTATTTAATCCATAGCTGGGAATAGAAAAGATAGATTTATACATTTTCCAAGGGTATTTGCACATAAGTGAATGTAACAAATCCAACTGGAATTTGAACCTAGGTTTCTGATTTCTTATTCTAAATTGCTATTTATTACACCACCTGCACATCTTTCAGAGAAATATATAATATTTTTAGTTGAGGAATGAAAAATAAAAGACCTAATTTATTCCAACATCTTATTTTTGTTTTAATATTCAATAATAATCTGAAAGACTGTTCAGAATTGTCTGACACTTTGTTAGGTTGACATAAAATAAAATATATTGTCAAAGTTTGACTTGACAAATTCATTTTCACAGTGGACAAAGTAAGGTTCAGAGTTTGCTACATTGTTTTTATTCCTTTTTTTGGCACCCCACCCAAAAAAAAATAAATCTGAAAGAGACTCGCCAACCTAAAGTGTAACAGGAAATGTTAAGTTTTTTTTTTTTTTTTTTTTTTATTAACCTGCAAAACTGTTTCTTTCTTACAGAATTAATCAACTGAAATGAGATAAAATATCTTAATCTTAATACAGAAAGGATTTATTTATCCGAATTCCTCGGATGAGAAGTTATCATATACACTCAGGGTAGTATCTTCATCTTTGTTATTAATATTTCAGGAATTGTGGCCCCGACAGCATTTGCCACATATATTTTGATCCACATAACCTTCAACAGCCAAAACATAGATGAAAATAGTAATCTTAATGTAAATGATATTTACTTGTTTTAATTTTAGCTCATATCAAAGTTATTTATATTCAATATGACACTTCCTCAGCCAATTTTATATACACTACCAGCCATAATTATTAAGCCACCCCAGTTTTTTTTAAAAAAGAAATTATGTATTTCATACTATTTTTGATACTTATTGCCAAGTGGATAATTCTAAATGAAGATAGAATGATTCTTTTCTTATTACAAATTTGTAAAATTTTACAAGGCAAGGAAGCAAAGATGAACTCGTCCGAATCGCCCTAAATTTTCTTCATTCTTTCATTGATAAAACTGCAATATAGGTAATTATTAAATATTTATAAATTCATTTGATGCACATGTTATTGTGCAGTATTAACAAAAGAACCATTCTATTTTCATTTACAATTATTCACTTGGCAATAAATACTAAAAAATAATATGAAATACATCATTTCCTATAAAAACTGGGGTGGCCTAATAATTATGGCTGGTAGTGTGTGTGTGAATACGTGTGTGTTTTTCCCTAAAGTCTGAACACACAAGAAACTATTTCATTTATCTCTAGACATTAAACTTTTTTTTTTTAAATAATGAAATAAACTTCTTTTTCTGAGGTTTTCTAAAGGAGAAGGTAAACTCAATGAATATCACAGATGCAACACACTAGACTGAATGCATAAAGAATGAATATGCTAAAATTAACAGCAATGTGGAATTATTGTTTTGAGTTCATGTGAATCTTGCAAAGTGCATCAAACTTTGCATCACAAATAATGGAAATCATATTGAAGATGTTATTTGTTAATAGTCCAGTTCAATAAACCTGAAAGCTTTTGAGTTGCAGTTCTGTATGTTGTAATTAAAACATTAATAACAACTATATCTCTAAAAAAGCTCTATATATGTATCGAACACTTTATAAAAAATAAAAAATTACTAGACTGGAATATATATTCATTAGTTTATACCACCAATATCATTTTATATATATATAAATGTATTAATGAAAGAGAGAGATAATTTTGTTACTTCAAATATTATTTTAGTAGAAATCCATATTTAAGTAGAATGCCCCATTTTAAACAGTATTTATTTTATTTTATTGGTCTGCACATTTGAAAAGCTTAAAGAAAATGAGGCACTCTGGCAGGATTTGAACCCTTTTGTAGGAGAAACCACCATCTGATTGAGAGCATGCTTTAGACTGCTCAACTGCAGAGAGCAAGGTTCCATTTACCATAAAGTAAAAATCCCATCCAGATTTTTATCAAAAGACATATCTGCTCATATTCAAAACAGAAACTAAACAATTTTAAAAGGAATTTATGGATTTTTATTCTTTTTCTTTGTGGATATGCGCATTTGTGCAGAATGGTCCATTTTATTTCAACCAATCATCTCCCAGTCTATGCATTCGAGAAAAGTTCAAATGTATCGTTGAGCAGGAACTTGAATCTATGTGCACATATTATCATATATATATATATATATATGTATGTGTGTGTGTATATGTATCAATAAACATACAAATAAATGCAAGTACACAAACATAAATAAATGTTCATTTATTGAAAGGATCAGATCAAAAATACCATATATATATATATATATATATATATATATATATATATATTATTACGGCAATTAACAAAGATTAACGAAATGGTTATAAGCAACTGACAATTTTAAATTATTTGTTTGAACATTATTTTTTATTGATACTTGTATTTATGTAAATATTCTGTTTATAATCAAACAGTATATATATATATATATATATATATATATATATTTATTTCTGCCGGTCTGATTATTTATGATAAATAAATTTATTGTAATAAACAGGATATCTACTTATATAAGAGTATCGATCAAAAATAATATTCAAACAAATAATTTTATATATATATATATATATATAGTACAATTTGGAGTTTCACGCCCTTTGCAATCATCAGGTGCATATTATGAACTGACCATTTCTAGATTTGAATATTTATTTTTGGTTCTCGCTTTGTTCATAGTCATTATAAATTATGAATCTGGGATGCTATTTTTTTATTTACTGAATGTATAATTTAATTTGGTTTAGACTGAAGCTTAAACATGAATTTGGAAAGTAAAATAATTAATATTAAAAGGTAAATTTTGTTTGAAGCAGATTTTGTATGTGTAGTTCAAAGGGGACCACTTGTAGTTTATTATTTTCCAGGAACAAAAAGACATTAAAATATAAACAAATAAAAACAACAAAATATGATATAAAGTAAGGTAATAAATAAATAAATATGAAAAAAATGGATCTATGCTAATCTGGGTCTAAGTATTTAAGCAGATATTTATTTTAATGTTTGCATATGGTCATCAATTCACTTATTTTGTTTAATAAATTAGGGTTATTTAGGAGTTTTAAGATGACATTTATTACATTACAAGAATTGTTTTTTGCGATGATGTCGCAGATAATCATTGGGTTTTTGTTCTTGTTTTTTAATTGTCAAAAACATTTGGAGAGGGCAGTGCTTTTACTGCATTTACTATTACTTGAAATCAATTTGTGATTGTAATATTCGTATTTCCACTGATTTTTCTATAGAGCCAAAATAAAATTTAACATCGCAGTCAGAATAGATGCTAGCTTTGTAAATTATACATTTAGTCAAACATTGACTGTTAAGTGGACAGATTGTATTGTTTTGGTAGTTACAGTTATTTTTAGTCGTGTTACTATTATTTATGGTGGAATTTGGTTAGTTCATAATATGCACCTGATTATTGCAGAACGCCTGAAAATGAGTTGTGCTATAGACATAGGATAACATGTATATTAATATATTTTATAGCTCCTTTAATTATTATATCAAGTATTGTTTTATTAACACCAGAAAGTGTGTCACAGAAAGCATTATTAGCTTCCAGTGTGTATAAATGTCAGGGTTCTTTTTTTTTTTATATAAAAGGCCCAACTCTACATCATTTGAGATATTCAATGATTTTGTTGTAACATTTTCCCCCCTTTCTTTTTTTAAATCCATTCACTCCAAGCAAACTATAATGCTATTAAAATGTAAGGGGTTACTAGAAGAGCAAAGAAAAAAAGAGAGATTAGGTGTTTATTTGTCAGGATAGATTTTTAATACATTTGCAGATCTTAAAACTTTGGTGATTACTACCCAGAATTCCATTTTTGGAAGTGACATCTTTAAAAAAATGGCCGGAGTAGTGGGAGAGTTAAAAAGATATATTATAAGCTGCAATAAAGAAAATCTGCAAATTCTAAGTGAGCATTTTTCAAGGTCAGGCTAAAGACTGTGAGTCAAATTTTGACTACTTGTCAGAGGTCAACTGACCATTTGACCTTCCATTGTAATAGTCACTTATTCACAGAAGTGAGTAAGCGTGTTGGTTAATGATGAAAGGAGCAAAAGTTTTTTAATGTTGATATATTAGGTGGCCCACTTGTCTTTAGCATATTCCAATTTACTTTTAATGTCACTAATATTTGACTAATTTTGTGAATAAACTGGTTCACATTAGAAGTATTAATAATAAGTTATAATAGAAATAGCTTTGTTAAATTTTATCATGTTTAATCTTAGATGTTTTTATTTATGTTATCCCCAAATAAATTGATTCAGTCCTTTTTTACAAAAGAAAACAGTGGCAAACAAAACAAAAGTTATTTCAAGAAAATCTTTTCTAATGTGCAGATATTAATAGTCATTTGTATATTCGTATTAAATGTAAGTTTTGGTTTTTCATTTTCCATGCCAACAAAAATTTACTCCTCAATTTACTTCACATAGATTACCCAAAACTGAACACCAAATATTTCCTCTTTATATGCACGAATTTCTGAAACCATCTGTGTAGTTGAATGAACAAGAATTAATATATTTTGATAAAGTTAACAGAATTCAAAATGATCTTCATTGCTACATTATCTGAACTAAATACAAATGAAGAAAACTAAGAAAATTGGTGTATATACATACATACATATATATATATAGGAAAAACTACTAAAAAGTTCTAAGTTAAAAATGTTTTTTTTTTTACTATTTATTTATTTCTATTATTATATATATATATTTGATATTTCAGACCGGCCTTGGCCTTTCATCAGAAACAAATGATTTTAAACTAGAAGCATCCGTTGCGAGAAGAAGCTTTGTTAAATTTTATCATGTTTACTCTTATGTTTAATATATATATATATATATATAAATGATAATAATGTAAGTAATGGTTACTAATGGAAGTATATTCCAGATATTTACTTTTAAAAAGTGCTCAATACAAATGTAGACCGTATATATATATTTAGTGTATTGAGGCAGCAAATAATTTTCTAAACACATATTGTTAAATATAAGAGACAATGAATGTCTTATGTTTAATCATGAGCCATTCTAAACGTTGTATTTTGGCTTTAATTTCAGTTGAAAATAAAGACAAAAATTCTCCAACATTTGGATAATTTTTTATGAATTTGGTTGTAAGCTTTCTGCTCACATGAGCCATCTTCAGAGAGGTTATTAAGACGGTAACACAATAACTTCCACCATCACCAACGATTTTATTTTGTGTTGACATAAAACTCTGCTAGGCAACGGCAATAGTTACCAAAAATAACAAACACAGTTCGCAAATTTGCAATGTGGTTCTATGACGTCACACCGCGTGATAGCGGTGATGACGTCATCTATGACGTCGGTGATGGTGGATGTTACTGTATTAACATCTTAATAACTTCTCTGAAGATGGCTCATGTGAGCCGAAAGCTTAGAAGTAAATTAATAACAAATAATCCAAATGTTGGAGAATTTTTGTTTTTATTTTCAACTGAAATTAAAGCCAAAATACGTTTAGAATGGCTCATGATTAAACATAATAGACATTCATTGTCTCTTATATTTAACGGCATATGTTTAGAAAATATATATATATATATATATATATATATATATATATATATAAAATGATAATAATGTAAGTAATAGTTACTAATGGAATATTTAGTTTTTAATAAGTGCTCAATACAAATGTAGACCATATGTATATAAATAAGAATATATATCTGTAAACAGAAAATATAAAGAAAGACAAAAGGGAAAATTATTATCTTAGATAACATGTTGTATCCATCAAAGGATGAACCATCAGTTAAGATGTCTTCATATTGTCTCCTTTTCCTTTATATTACAAAAAGGCAAAAATGTTGGTATAACCAAAAGACCTAAGATCTTAGAGAAAAATAAATTCTAAACAACAAAAGAAAAAAAAAGAAGGCAAACACCTATCTAAGCATGCACACACACACACACTTATTTTTTTAACATTATTTCCATAATATATATATATATGGTCGATAAAAGCAGAATTTTGAAATTTCTGTATGTATATATGCGGGCGTATATTAATTTGTATATGTGTCTGTTTGCCAGTGTATATGTGTATATCGATCTATTTGTCCATGTGTGGATGTTTGTAGGTTTATATGTGTGTGTTCATGTCTTTTCCTCATTTAATATATGAATAACTTTCTAAATCTAATAATTTTTTGTTAAACTTAGAATTTAAAATTTGCAATAAAAATAAACTGAATCTAATAGTTGATTAATAATGCTGATCTCAATTTAATCAAATATTAATATTAATACCCACAAAAATTGTTTACTGAGTGTGCTCACATATTCTTCAAATTAGAAGTTACTTTATTTTGATTGGTCCACATTATCTATGCAACAATGCCTCCCTGATTAAGGAGGTTCAGCTTGTTTTTAACCTTTTAAAACTCTTCAACTTGAAATAAACCTCATCACTTGATAAGACACAAGAAGTGTTGAAACAAAATAGCTACTTTTGTAGTGATATTGTAACATATCCATGTTATAATTTCTGAATAAATATTATTAGCTCTACTTTGTATTGAGCACTTTTTTAAGAATAGTTTTTCTTTGGATACAGAATATTATTCCATCCATACCTACCCTGTACTTGGATATATATATATATATATATATTTGGTGAGTGGATTTTTCATTTATTAATTTGATATATTTTAATTTATTGCTTAAACATTATTTTTTAAACATCATTTTTTTTATGAGTAAATGCTGTTTTTATTTATATATTAAACAGTATATCTATTTATTTCCAGCTATCAGCCTGAATATTTGAGACATTTTGTTAGAAAAATATGTGCTTTCATACATATGTGTGTGTGTGTGTGTGTGTGTGTGTGCGTTATAAAGTTTCATTATTAAATATGAAAATGCAAAATGTTTCAGATTGATTTTTGATTCATCACTCGGTTTTAATCTTAAATTCTATAAGTGAAAAACGGGAAAAAAATGTGTTAAAATTTAAATGGGAGAATTTTCAAAATTGGTTGAGATTGTGACAGTGCTGAACATTTTATTGAAAAAGATATGAGCTGTTAATTGTTCAACTGTTGTGAGGATATATTTTGATCTAATAAAAAACAAAAATTCAGTCTATGAATGGTAATTCAGTGATTTGGTAGAATGTGTCTGCTCTACTCTCGAAAAGGAAAACTGATAAACAACGGGTAAAGAGATGGGTATTTCGTAAAAGTTCCATTATTATCAGTGGTTTTTTTTTTTTCAACTAAGTGGATGGGCTTTGGCTAAAATCTAACAAAGGTCACTTAGATTTTTTCATTTGACAACAAAGAAATGGAACCCTAATTGGGAATTTCATTTCAAAACTAAAATTGAATAATATTAAGAAAAACAGATAGAAAAGTGAAACTTTTCCCCCCATTTCAATGTTTTGCAACATCTACAGATTCCTTCTTATGGCTAATATAAATTTGGGAATCTTTTAAAGACTAAAAGTAAAACATTTATCTGAGGATCGGATGTTCTAGTAGACATTATATCATGGCTTGTCATTGGAGAGAAAACAGACAAGAAAGGGAGACAAATGAAGAGGAGGAGAGACACAAAGAGGGGAAAGAAAGGCAAAAGAAGTGGGGAAAAGAAAAAGGAAAACAGAAAAGTGAGAAGAAAGAGAAGAGAAAGAAATGGAAGAGAAGGTGTTGGGAAAACAAAATATGAGAGAGAGAGAGAAAACAAAGAAGAGAAAGAGATAAAAAGATGTAAATGAATGTGGAGAAGCGAGAGGTAGAAAACAAAACAAAAAGAAAGTGAGAAAGAGGAGACTGGCATGAGAAAAAAAAAAGGAAAGAAGAGAAAAAGAATCATAAAAAGGTAAAAAAAAAATCTGGAGAGAGAAAGACTAAAAGACTAGTTTTAGATTTGAGGGAGAGAGGCAAAAAAAAAGAGATAAAAAGAAAAAATTGAAATCATTAAGCAGAATTTTAAAAAAATTGAAATTAGATTTTAAGTCGATTCATGTTTTTAAATTTTCTATATAAAAAACATTTCAAAATAACATTAAAAATACATAACTTAGATAAACAATATTATGAAGTATGTTTAATATTTTTAAAAATATCATAAAAATACAAGACAGAGAGCCTATTTTTTATATAAATCATAAAATCTTCGTATAATAATAATAGTCAATGAAAAATACAATCCTAATCCTGATACGAGAAGCATAAGGTGTCGTTTATTGTGATTAGCTTGCAGATAATGATAACCAATAACTAAATAGCATTCTGCAAAAGATAAAAATTAGAACGATTCTTATTTGTGTTCGCCATTCCGACAGGATTGGGAAAAGTGTTCGAATAATTGCTCACAGCCAATTTTAAAATAATGTTTTACCTAATCTTTCTTGCTAATAGTAGAAACTTTATTATAAACATATTTTTTATTCATTTAAAAATGTTTTGTACTGAGTGAGTTTAATAGCAGTTATCATTTGGTAGCATAAGTGATTATAAAATGATAATAAGGTGATTTTCTAAGCTTAGATGTGACACAAGGCCGAAATTAAGGGACACCCAATAAAACAATAAGTGGACACAGAAATCAACCCTGATTGGCATTGTCATGCCTTAAGCGATAAGATCCTGTAAAACTGGTGCATAGGAAGATTTCTACATGGGCTCTATCTCTAATCTTGAGCACTCCTATTTCGCTATGAAAATAAAAATTATATATATATATATGTATATATATATATATATATATATATATATATATATATCAGCATGCAGTGTGGGTGTAGAAGAATCCAAAAGAGTATCCTGTACATACAGTGGTAGGATAACTCTCTAAGAGAGCTCTAAACATTTTTTTTTTTTAATTTTTTAATTGTATCACCCCGAGCAAGGCGGTAACACCACTGATGTGCAGGGGGCTACGTAATAGTGAAAAGATTGGAAAAGAGAATGCCGGAAACCACATCCTAAACAGGAAACAAGGGATGAGCCTCTTAACCTGTTCAATAGACATGGGTGGAGTGTGAACCGGGCGATAGATAGATCTATCTACTCCAATTATATATGCATATAAATACATATAGAGCAAATATAAGAAAAATTAAGACAGACACGTTATTTCATGGTGAATCGGAAATATAGGCCTATTTCAGACGAACCATCATCAGCTTCCGTCTTTATTTTACTGAGGAATTTATACAAATGAGATTTACAAAGACCTAAAAAATGAATAAAAATAACGGTTGCTCCCTTAAAAGAGAAAATTTAAGAAATACATCAATTTTTGTTTACATTGGCTGCTATGCGTGTCATCTGATTATGTGTTGCGTGTATATATGATTATGTATGAATATGTGTTCACCAAACTGATGTATTTTTTCTTAAATTTTCTCTTTTAAAGAAGCAACCGTTAGTTTTATTTGTTTTTTTAGGTCTTTGTGAATCTCATTCGTGTAAAATCCTTTGTAAAATAAAGACGGAAGCTGATGATGGTTCACCTGAAATAGGCCTACACTTCTGATTCACCATGAAATAACGTGTCTGTCTTAATTTTTCTTCTATATATATATAGAGTGAGAGAGAGAGAGAGATTGTTAAATATATATATATATATATATATATATATAATTAAATATAACAGACAATAAATGTCTATTATGTTTAATCATGAGCTGTTCTTAACATCGTATTTTGGCTTTAATTTCAGGTGAAAATAATGACAAAAATTGTCCAACATTTGAATGTTTTTTTTTTATACTGGTTTTAAGCTTTTGGCTCACATGAGCCATCTTCAGAAAGGTTACAGGGACGTTAACATGAAGACATCCAACATCAAAGTTGATTTTATCTTGTGTTGACAGAAAACATTGTTACGCAATGATAACAGTCACCAAATAGCAGACACAGTTTGTAAATTTGTAATGCGGTTCTATGATGTCACACCATGTGAGACTAAAATGTTAACAGAATTATGTCTAAATGCCATGTAATGTGTTGTCACCAGATTGAAATGTGATTTTATTAAGTGTGAGTTGTTTTGATTTAATGTAGATGGCCTACAATATCTGAAGGTTCTTTGTACTGTGTGTATGAGAGAGTATTATTGTGTTATTGGCTAAAATCTGTCTAATATTACCTACATGGCTATGTTTGTCTAAGAAATGTTTAATTGAACTCTGATCAGAAAGGTGACAGGTAAGTCTACGGGAGACTGTGGTTGTAGTTAGAACCAGCATAATAAAAAAAAAATTCAAATGTTGGACAATTTTTGTCTTTATTTTCACTTGAAATTAAATGTTTAGAATAGCTCATGACCAAACATAATAGACATTCATTGTCTGTTATATTTAACAGTATATGTTTAGAAAATTATCTATTGCCTCGATACACTATATATATATATATATATATATATATATATATATATATATATATATATGATTAATAAAAATCTAGAGTTTTGTACATGAACTGTTTTGTAATTGTTCAACCCACTCTTCAGAAGATTTTCAGCAACTGTCTATTGTTTTTATACTAAGTTTGATATAATTAATTTATGCACTAGTTGGAAGCTTTTATTTTTATGTTAGATTGATTCTTTTCTTCTGTATGTGTGCACACACACACACACACACACACATATATATATATATATATATATTATGAATTAAAAGTACATTGAGACATGGAAATTTCTATGTTTCGAGATTTGTATCTCGTCATCAGGCAATGTTGGATGTCGGTTGTGAAAATGATTTACATCATTTCTGTGTTGCAATGTACTTTTAATTCATAATCATATGAGTATAGTATGCTCTACAATATTTATTGTATTGAGCACTTTTTATAAAAAAGCAAATGCCAGGGAACTCAAAATTGTAAAACCTTGGGTCCTATTTACCATGGACTTATCTCTCTCTCTCTCTCTATATATATATATATATATATATATATATATATATGGCAAACCAGCCCTGACAAGTGAGAACATAATAAGTATCCTCAAGAAACTTTGAAGTCCACATGAACCTGTTCATTTAAAGTGAAAATTGCTTTGTACTTATCAACACTTTATTGTCACCCTGACATTGAGCACTTTATGATAAAACTTTATGCTTGCCAAAATACATTTCCTCAGTAAAATGACTAAAAAAAAATAACTTTGGTGCTAAACATTATCACAATACAGACATTTTATATAGATGTCATGAATCCCCACAAAAAAAAAGTTAAATCCCAAGGAATCTTATTAATATTGAATATTAACACTGATCTAGCCTGAGGGCTCAATGTAATTAAATTTATTGACAGACCCAATATTTATTTCATATAAAAACTTCATATTTTCTTAAATTGAATGGCCATTTCACTGGATAAATTTAAAATTGATCTCATCTGAGAGTTGGTCTTACTGATGTAATGGAT
This sequence comes from Ascarosepion bandense, assembly GCA_037127315.1. Classification (NCBI taxonomy): domain Eukaryota; kingdom Metazoa; phylum Mollusca; class Cephalopoda; order Sepiida; family Sepiidae; genus Ascarosepion; species Ascarosepion bandense. The sequence goes on from JBBBDQ010001368.1 coordinate 2,635,569, forward strand.
GTTAAATTTACCTGTCACAAAGGCCATCCGCTTTAAGAAAATTTGAATTATATATATATTATTTGTACCAGAATGCATTTTAAACAATTTCTGTTTGAATTTCAGAGATGAGGAGCTATTATTTATATCCAGACTAATATCCTTATTTTTGTTGTTAATATCACAACACTTTGGCTGTTGTACCTTCCAGACTTCATCAAGTGCTTGTTGATCAAAGTAACTTTCAAGGAATTTCCATCTTAACTGATAACTATTTTTTCAATGTGACAATATTGCATAATATGAAATTTGATTTTAATGGATACATATGTTTGAGCAAACATCTCTGCTTATTTACAATGAAATTAATGTCTACCAGCTTAGCTCATCAAAGGTTTTTATTAAAGAAAATTTATGCATCAACAGGAATTAAATCTTACTCTTTTCTCTGTCAATGAGTTTACCAGTAATAAGTAAAAACTTCAATGTTTAATAAAGGTACCCAAAAAAGGAAAAAAAGAAAGCTATTCTTCTTTTGATGCTGATGTTACTGCATGACGCCTCCACAATTTTTATTGTTTAAATTATTTTTAGAATTTTAGTCACACTCCAAACATACGAAACTGGATTTATAGATTTTCTTTCTTCTTGAGAATTAATGACAAAATGTTATTATTAGATTGTTTACCTGGACTTTTGCAGTTAACGGTAAGAATATTTTTGAGTTGTCTCAAACTTTAAAAACTTTTTACTTCTAAACGTATTTATAAATGGAACTGTGTGTGTGTGTGTGTGTGTCTCCCTGTTACCTGTAGACTCTGAAATGGCTGAACCGATTTTCTTGAAAATTTATACAGTTGTACTATAAGCATCTGCGAGTGTTCTTAGCTAGGTTTTGTGTTGCGATACCCCCGATAAATATCGATAATCGAAAAAATCGACTTGCAATTACTTTCTGTGGTAGAGTGGTTGCCAGCCAAAGCTATAGAACCCAATCTGTCCTGTTATTTAACCCATAACTGGAGGGAAGAGATGGATTAATACCTTTCCCAAGGGTATTTGTGCATGACTGAATGCAAGGAATTCAACTGGAATTTGAACTTGGCAACCCAATTTGTCGTTCCAAGTCGACATCCAATACACCACAATGCACATTCCTTCATTCATTAGATTTATTTATAAGAATAGTTTTATATTTACATTATTAAAATATACGAACCAGCTACACTGCAATATTTATTATTTATCATATTATAAAGAAAAAAACTATGAAAACAATCCTCTCGATTATAATAGGCCACTGTGTGTGTGTGTATGTATGTATATATATATATATATATATATATATTCTAAACATATGCTATTAAATATAAGAGACAATGAATGTCTATTATGTTTAATCATGAGCTGTTCTAAACGTCGTATTTTTACTTTAATTTCAGTTGAATGAGCCATCTGCAGAGAGGTTGTTTAAACTGAAATATTATAAAATCCACCATCACCGACGATTTTATTTTGTGTTGACATAAAACTCCGTTTGGCAACGGCAATAGTTACCAAAAATAATAAACGCAGTTCTTAAGTTTGCGATGTGGTTATTGCGGGATAGCGCGAAATGACAACAAAACCATGTAGTCAAATGCAATGTAATATGTTATTTCCTGTTTTAAAGTTGATTTTATTGAGTGTTGGTTGTTTTGATTTGATGTACAAACAGTTTAAACTACCTCTCTGAAGATGGCCCATGTGAGCCGAAAGCTTAGAAGAAAACCAATAAATAATTATCCAAATGTTGGAGAATTTTTGTCTTTATTTTCAACTGAAATTAAAGCAAAAATACGACGTTTAGAACGGCTCATGATTAAACATAACAGACATTCATTGTCTCTTATATTTAATAGCATATGTTTAGAAAATTACCTGCTGCCTTGATATACTAAATATATATATATATATATATATATTAAAAACAGAAATATGGGTTGTTCCAATGAGAGAAATTGGTATAGAAGAAAAAAGTGTGAGAAGCCGTGAACATTTTGTTTAAAGTGTAGATTTATTATTATTATTATTATTTGCTTTTTGTATGATATATTACATGTCCATAATGGTATATGTGTTGCTACATGTGTTTCGAGTCTTAAGTTGACTCTCTTCAGCCGAATAAACTTGTGACTTCATATCTCAGATCCGTTTGTTTTTCTGATGGCCAAGGTATCATGTATAAATAAATAAGTCAAATGTTAAGTTGGTCAGCAAGTTCATATGCATACATGCTGGATTTTTTTTCAAACCCACACGTTAAATCTCTCTCATTACATTTTGTTGGCTATAAAAATTTTTTTTCACTGACCCGCAAAATTTGATTTTGTCTTTGTACTTCAAAATTGTTTTCAGCGATTTTGATTCAATTCTACGGGGTCATCAAGTTCTTTCTGTTGTTTTGATTTTACCATTTGAATTTTGTGTGTCTGTGTGTGAGTGTGTGTGTTTTAGGTTTTTCATGTTGTTTTGTTGAGGGAAGGCTTGTATTTTTTATAATTATTTCTTCCTGCATCATGAGCGTGTCATAATCTGCATTTTAGTAGATAGGCATTACGCTAAATTTACCTCAACTGCATTCATGTAAATGTTGGGAGACGTACAATTTCCTATTATTGGCTAGTTTAATGTTACTTCTTATATATATATAATTTATCAGCTTTCATGCCCATGGAGAGTGAGAGAGAGAGAGACAATAGCAAGGCAGTGTCAGCTTTGTTCATTCTCTTTACTATCAGTCATGAAAGCTTTTGCTGCATGAGTGTTCTTTAATGGTGCTTTATTTTGTTTTGTAATAATTGTGTCATCAAGTAGTGAAGAATATATATATGTATATCCTCTCTATTATAATAAAGACTATTGTGTGTGTGTGTGTATATACACAGTATAACCCGGATATAAGAGCGATTTTCTCTGGTCCCAAATTAGAGCCTGTGGTAACGTATATAAAATAGACAAAACCCGGATATAAGAGAAACTCGGATATAAGAGATTTTCTCTGGTCCCAAATTAGAGCCTGTGGTAATGTATATAAAATAAACCAAACCCAGATATGAGAGAAACCCGATTATAAGAGAACCTTTATCCGGGCCCGACAACTCTCTTATATCAGGGTTACACTGGATATATATATATATATATATATATATATATACACACACACACACACACACACACACACACACACACACACTTCCTGTCATGTTTAAGGGTTTGGATTATTTTTTCTTATGTCTTCATGTAAGGTACCCAAAGTAGGTGCATCAATATATATGTTGCCATCATTTTAGAGAGCATATCAATATATATTTACCAACATTTTTGACAGCACAAGCTCACTTGTAATAGTGTTTAATATTTTTGCTGTCAATTCTGAAAAAAAAAAAAATTGTGTCCAATAAATCCAGTTTGGATGCTTGGGTTTCATTCAACTTGTAAAAACAACTTTTTAAGAAAAAAAACCAAAAAAAAACCAAAAAAAAACCCAGTAAAATGTATCAGGGTAGTATACAATAAAAAGGCTGTCCCAAAACCATCATGGCTTGGACCGGTGCACACAGTGTGTTTGCTGTTGAAACATTTTTTAAAACTGGTAAATTTAACACAGACAGCTTTTCGTGCTCATTTCATGTTATGTCGGAATGATGCTTTTTCCAGATAGAAAATCGATTCTGCTAAGAGTCAGAAATTTCAGGGCCACAGTGTTTCAAAGAAAACCAGTTGGAAGACCTTGAAGTGCTCTAACTTCCAGATGATGGTAGACTTTAGAAATCGTATACAACAATGTATGGCAAATACAGGCCACTATTTTGAAGATGTCATTTTTAAAAGTAAATGAATAAAAACCTTAGCCCTTTGTTTAAAAAACAACGAAATAATTTTTTAAATGACAGTTACCTTAGCTTTTGTGAGAGGAATTTCTGCTGTACCTTGTATAAGATAAAGAATGTGTCTAATGTGTTGGCTCAATAAATACATAGGAAAATAGAACTATGTTAGATGTGTCAGTAATGTCTTCCTTATAAGATATTTTAATGACCTAAGGGGGGGGGGCAAACCTTTTACTGATTCCTTTGACTAATTTAATCTTTCTCATCATCTTAAATGAATGTACAAGAAAAGAAATGATTAAAAATGTAGACCAATTACAAGGAAAATACAAAGCCCGTCATACCAATATGGGTTTTACCATAATTGGCAGGGTAACACAGATGACAAGACAGAAAGTGGGACAATCATCTTCACACACACACACACACACACATTGAGCCAAGAGAAATAACCTGGAGACAAATATTGTAAGCTGAAATAATTCTTCTTCCCATAAACAGATCTTTAATTTACAAGCACATAAATGTATCGACCATTTTGTGCAAGAGAAGAGGGTAAGAAAAACACGTCTATGGACATCTTGTAAACTTACATAAAAAATTTTAATTTTTCTATGATTGTTCTTGTCTTCTTCACTCCTTTTGCTTGTTTTTATTTTCTTTATTTAATTTAATTCTATTTTTGGTAGTTTCTCTTCACTCCGGTTCCAATAGGCAGAGACACAAAATTAAGTATACTTTAGTATACTTGTAAAAAATAAAGTAAAAATAAAAACAAGTATACTTTTAAAGTATATTATCATATAAAGTACACTTAAAAAAGTAGTCAAAAATGATCAAATGACCTCATTTTGTAAGATGAAAATGATGCCAACCGTGAAAAAAAGTAAAAAGAGCTATTTAAAAAAGTGTATCACTCACGTTTAATTTTTAGTGTTAGGATATTGCCTTTTGTATATTCGACAATATACTACCAATCTTAGTTATCTTTCATTATTTATTTAAGACATGCAAATGAAAGACATATCTATCTTTCAAAACTTTAGTTTATCTTTTTGTGTCCCCCATTTTTCTTCTTTTTTTTTTTTAAATAAAAGAGCAACTAAAACAATGAAAGGTTTGAGAAAATTTAAATCAATCAGATTAGGTCTTAATTTAAACTTTCTTATTTTTTTTCCTTTTTTGCCACAACTAACCAAAAATTTTCTCATCATCAGGCATGAAATTGAAAAGAACAATTTTTTTACAAGACACAAAGTGTTTTGTTGATTTAATTATAGTTAGAAAAATAAATTCTCATTTCTAGAGTTAAAAACAAAATCAAATTAAATATATTTTATTTTCTAAAAGATAGATTTAGGAGAAAATATAGTAAATATTTAAAGATTCTTAAAGTGGGGATAAAGATCAAAGTGGTACAAGTTTTCCATGACTCAACATTTTTTATTTTATTAACAAACATATTTTCTTTTTCCATGTATTTCATAAAAGTGATACAATCATATTTTTCAAAAGCACAAATTGATATTTTATGTTCTTAATTTTTACCCCAACTTTCCATAATTCTATAATCATTTGGGACAAAAATATTGATTTACCTGTCAAGCAATGGTGGCCTACATGTACAGTTATAATTCTTTTTATATAATAATAAATCCTTCTGTTTTTGATTCTGAGAAGGGGGGATAATTCTTGGAACTCATTAAAAATGAAAATTACTAAGAGTTTTGCAATATCATTTCATAGAAAGTAAGTTCCACAAAATCAATTATAAATTTGAAAAAAAAACTACTGCAAGCAAATTTCTAATCATTTACAATTAAATTTTACCTTAGATGATAAAGTCAAAATTATTTACAGTAAAAAATTTGTATTGACTGGAGTAATATTATTTAATTGAAAAAAAAAAAGAAAAAAAAAAAAGAAACATTATTAAATGTTTTAAGATTGACTGAATAAAAAAATAAATAAAAATGAAAGGGTTTATTGTCATAGCACCGTAGTGTGTGTGTGTGTGTGTGTGTGTGTATATATATGAGTTAAAGATCGAATGCAGATCAAATATGCATCAGAATCTGACAGGATGGGAAGATCAAGAACAAACAGGAAGTACATATCTATCTTGTGATATGCGTTGTGGTGCAGTGAATATTAACTTGGAACGAGAAATCAGAGAGCTGAGTTCAAATTCTAGTTGAATTCATTGCATTCATTTATGCACAAAATACTCTTGAGAAAGGTACTATTTCATCTCTGTCCTTCAAGTATGGATGAAATAACAGAGCAGATTGGATTCTATAGTGTTGGTTAGCAACCAGTCTACCACAGGAAAATCTTTTACCCAGTCAGTCATGTCTCTTTTGAGACATGCTCTCCGAAGCATATTTCACATATGGCTGATATCAATCTAACATCAGTCACTTTGCTTCATCAGAGATTAAGAGAAAAACAGAAAGACAATTTTGTTTGAATCAGTTCTCATTAGTCAGTTAAGTGCCATATGTGATACACGCTTTGAGCGATCATATCTCAAAAGAAACATGACTGACTGGGCAGAAGATTATCCTGCAGTAGGTTGCCATTGCTTTCTGTGGTAGACTGGTTGCCGACCAAGGCTATAGAACCCAATCTGTCCTGCTATTTAACCCATAACTGGAGGGAAGAGATGGATTAATACCTTTACCAAGGGTATTTGTATGTAAGTGAATGCAAGGAATTCAACTGGAATTTGAACTCGGCTCCCCGATTTATCGTTCCGAGTTGATATCCACTGCACCACAACACACATCTGTGTCACATGCATTAAAACCATAGATAATTCTATATGTATGTAAATTTGTGAAGATTCTTGTATGTCTAAGTGAGCATCAGATGGTCATGTGTGTTCACAATTGCGCATGTGTGTGTGCCTGCTGGGAGTTCTAATGTCTTCACCCCTGTCAGCACAGCAGGGTGTCAGGTTTTAATTCATGGCTGATCTCTTTAAGCATCTTTGTTTTAGGTAGATATAAGTTTAAGAATGGATTCAAAGAAAGATTGTACTGTAATGTTTTAGGTGTGTGTGTGTGTGTTTATAGTTAGTAATAATGTTATTATCATTAAGCTTTCAAAGTATTTTCTCCTTAAGGAATTATATATATATATTTTTTTTTTAACTTAGGGTGGCATCAGTGTAATCAAAGTTATGCTCAGCATTGTCTTGATGTGAAATGAGGGATTGTTTATCCAAATATAAGTCTCTCTTGTTCATAGGTGCATGTCTGACCAATGAGAAAATTGAAAACACCAAAGTTTCTTTCTCTTTGTTTTTTTTCTCAATCTCTGACGAAGCTTTAAAAGTGGAATATGTTAGATTGATATGTGTTTCTTATTTGTTGTTTATTTTATCATAAATGTGTGTGTATATATATATATAAAAACGAAAATGTATTTTTTGCCTTTTCTTTGCAGAATATATAATATTTTGGCTGAATGCATTTTGGAATGTATGGTTCCTAATAATGTAATAATACGCGTTTGTGTAAATAACCATCTTTTCTTTTGAAAAGGGTATTCTAATGTAAAGGTACTGCATTTAAACTCAACTCAAAGAGAAAAAAATTATAGCTTAGAATTCTGTACAGAGTTCCTGGCTGTTTTAAAATTAATTCTAAGAATCTTGCAGTTATGGCTCGTCACAGACGTCAAGATTTTTATAATTTGAAAAGTGTTGAACGAAACCAAGCATTAGCTAAAGTTTTTGGGTAGAGAAAAAATACACTTATAAATTTACTTTGTTTTAAAATTAATATCTTAAATGTGTGTTGGGGGTGCAGGGGGAAGAACATTTTTTTGTGATTTTTAAGAAAATCTTTTGTCTTCATGACCTGCTTAGACAAGAAAAAAGAAATGAAGAAAAAAATAAAACAAGTAATTTTTAAGCACATTTCATATTGTGAATACATTTTAATGAAAAAAAAGAAAAAAATCCAGCACTCATTTAAAAGAACAATAAAAAAATTTTTTTTTTTACTAAATTTTTTCAACCATCCAGTGCTGCCAAAATTTTTTGACAAAGACATATTAGCAATATGGCATAAAAAAAGAAAAAAATGAACAAAACAAAAATATTGGATGGTCTGTTTTTAGTCAACAACAACAGAAAAATAAATTTGCTATAAATTGTATCATACAAGTCAACATTTTTAATTGTAAAAAAAAGACGACTTCAAAACTGGCAGCTGTAGTGACATGAATTCATTAAGACAAACAGTATCACCTAGTTCACCAATGTACTGAAGTAATTTACTGAAGAGTTTGCATGTCGTGTAGTAGTGATTCTTTTGTGAAAAATTACCAAGTTATGGTAAGTGGTGCACAGTGAGTGTTAGGTAGAATTTTTGGTATTTTTATTATATATATATATATATATATATATATATACCCATTTTGTAGGTTCAAATTGCATTTTGAAATAAGTCTTAATGAATTATATGCCACCAGGTTGACTTGTAGGCTACAAATTACAGAATAAAAAGGACAAAAAAAAAAAAAAGAAAAAATAGAAATAACATATTTTTTTTTTTTAAATTGTTGGATGTAAAGAGTCCATTTTAAATTTTCAAAGTGGAATATTAACAACAATTCTTAAAAATGACATTTTGCATTTTTTAGCTTATTTTAGCCAATAGAAAATTTTATGTTGATATTCCTCCCTAAATTAATAAATAATTTGAAAAAGAGAAAAACAAAACAGTCTCTCACTGGTAGGGTGAGGAAAGCTTGTTTTTTTTTCTTTTTCTTTTTTTTTGTTTTGGTGTGTGTGTGTGGTTCTAATGTAATTCAGCTGACAGAGAGAAAAAAGAATTTAAAATTTTAACTTTCTCTAAAAAAATAAGTAAACATAAAAAAAATAAAATGGCTAAAACATTTTCTCTATCAAATGGAAGATTTTACATTGTAGCAGATATCAAAAAATGTAGAGAAAAAATGAATCGACTGTTTTCAAATACTGATACGTAATATGAAGCTCAAAAAAACAAAATAAAATAAAATAAAAGTCTTGATAATTTGAAGTTCTGAAATTATTTTTGCTATTCGATGATTTAGATAAATATCCTCATCTTTGTTATTTTTATTATAATGTTTCACCTGATATATTCTTCAGCCTTCCTTAAATACATATGACATCTATTAAATCTTGAGCCAATATAATATCATTTTCTATTCATTTATAAAATCAACACGCATAACAAATATGATTGTCAAAATTTCATGTTCCTAAAAGAAATTTCATGAAAGATTAAAAAAAACAAACAAACAACAAAAAAACCCACACAGACACACACACACATATATATAATAATAATAATGGCTGGCCACTCATTTCTGAGTAAAACTTTCTGCTATGGTAGCTAGACATCCCTGTTGCAGATGCATGCTCAGGCACATTTGTGTTTGTTCAACACAAACAGAGCCTACCTGGGGTTGATAATGCAACTATTCTTTATTTAAATGTAAAGTCAATAGTCATCCTCTCTCTCTCATGCACCTTTCTCCGTCCACTCAACTCTCATCAGTATTCTCATCCTTCTCTTACCCACTTCCTGACACCCCCTATAACCTGTCACTCTTTCTCATAACTTTCCTCCTATGTAATCCCCTGCACAACAGTGGCAGTAAAATGCCTTGCTTGGGGTAATATGATTATAAAAAAAATAATATTCTGAGCTGACCTTAGTTACAGTGTCTGAGAAAAAACACCTCATCTAGAAAAATCAACAGTTGGAACAAGGCCAGTCTTGTCAAACCTTTGGTAACAATGACTTGAGACTTTGTGCTAGAAATACCATCGACAAAAAGTTCTGTCTACCAAACTTCACTAACAAGGCTTGCATGAACCCATGGAATGGTTTTCAGGCTCTTTCCAGAGGTGTTTCATGGGATCACCTATCCAGGTTGATAACATCAAGAAGCCACCCTTCTGACTAATCGAACATGGAAAGAATGAAGTCTGTGTTTCATGGTTGAGAAACAAATGGTCTAACCACTCTGCCACATACTCACTACATACACATTATTATATATATATATATATATATATATATATATATATATATATATATATAGGTATAGATGTCCAGTCCGTAAACAGTGAGGATAATCCAACAAGATCAACTTAATATAAAATATTAAGTGTTATATCTATATAGAGAGCTCAATGGATGTTATCCAGAGCAATATGATATTTATAAAGGAAAACTCAACACATCATTTAAATTGGTTATAAATAATAATTAATTTCAATGAGCTAAAATTAACTCATTTCATCAGATCTGATGAAATGAGCTAATTTAGCTCATTAAAATTAATTATAATTTATAACCAATTTAAATGACGTGTTGAGTTTTCTTTATATACATATATATATATATATATATATATATATATATATAAGTAAATTACTGAAAAGTAATTGAAACTCATTTGAAGCGAACTGAATGTGCAATGCTACTCATGCCAATAACATTTTCACCGAGCTTCTCTACGACATATGATTTCATTTAATTTATTTATTAAATTATGGAGGACAATATATATATATATATATATATATATATATATATATATATATATATGTCCTACATCAATGGCACAACTGAGTTTCATGCATTACGGAATCATCAGGTGTATAATGCATGAAACTGAGTTGCACCATTGACGTAGATCAATATATATATATATATATATATATATATAGCACTGTTCAAACATTGAGCACTGTTTTATTAACACTGAAATAATAATACTATATATATGTACATCCTCATATGTATATTTATTAATTCATGTCACTCTATATATATATATATATATATATATATATATATATATTTATTACAAGAAGATCAGTTAGAAGGCCCTTCTTGCATTTAAAAAAAAATCTGAAGTTATGCAGAATCCCCTTCCTGCAAAGCCAAAGCTTCAGAGTGAAGGTTTTGGTGGCTGTCTCGTTTCCTATCTATACAAAGGCATGAGCAAGGCTGACTTGAGCACTGAGATCAACTGCATACACCTATTAAAGAAAGTTGTTAGCATGCTGCTTCTTTCATTGATAACCTTTTACCTGCCACAGTGGCTTTGTCACACATGGTAAAGTAGGCCTTGCTGTCTACTTGCAGAAACATGTGGTAATTGATCCTCAACCACTCAAGCAAAAATGGCTCTACCACATGTTCTACATGTCTAAAAACGACTCTACCACATGTTCTACATGTCTAAAAGTTTGCAAACACCTGCAGGCTTTGGGAGACACATGAGTGTCCATTAAAATTTAGCACCTCTTCATTTTACTGAGCCTTCATTTATCATCTGCTATCTATAAATGTTATATTTAGGTCATACACATGTTTGAGTAGACATGTTCATGCCTCCTGACAGCAAAGGCTTATGACCTATCACGTTGAATACACCGGTTCTCGCTCGATCACCGAAGTTAAGCAACATGAGCCTGGTCAATACTTAGACAGGTGACCGCTTAGGAATACCAGGTGCCATAAGCATATAGTAACGGATGTGCATTGTGGTGCAGTGGATATCGGCTTGGAAAGTGAAATCGGTGAGCCGAGTTTGAATTCCAGTTGAATACCCTGCATTCACTTAAGCACTTGTACCCTTGGGAAAGGTATTAATCTGTCCTTTCCCTCCAGTTATGGGTTAAATAACAAGGATAGGACTTGGAGACCCTGCCCTTAAAAACAAATCCCAATGAATCTTGATACTCGAACAGAAAAATGTATTACTAGACACAAAAACTTATATAAACAACAATAAATTGTTGAAAGAAAAAGGTATTAGCAGCATTAAATAAAGTTTAGTTGGGCAATAAATGACCCGCTGAGGTTGCTTTGCCATAAAAACAAAACAACCAACCAACCAACATGACAGTAAATGAATTTCTATTCCTCTTTTTCAATTAGAGAAACACTTTTAAACTAAGTGCACATTAAAAGTGGACCAGTTTCTTTCAGAAAGAACATTTTCTTTACTAACATTTTCAATTTGTAGGTGGGTAGACATTAATTTCATTGTTAAACAAAAAACAAAAACGAGATGTTTACTTGAACACATGCACCCTTAAATATAACATTTATAGTAATAAGGAATAATAGTAAATTTTTTTAAAATTTGTTGTTTAAAAATTAAAAAACATCAACTGTTTAAAAATTATGGTATATAAAATTAGTGCACGCAGTATATTTTTTTTAATCAGTCATAGTTTGAAGATTTTTGATAAATGCCACATACACTCAAAGAGGAAGGCCAAAGAATGCATCAGCTGAAATGTTATGATAAAATCAATGCAGATAATGAAACTATTTCATGCAATTCTTTGAATAGAACTTGGAAATTATAATCAAGAATTTCAAACTGCCATTCCTTGGATTGTCGTTTAGGTCACAAAATGTTTTGGTCTATTTTTTTCACTCATTCTTAAATGTTAACTGAAATTTATTATAATTTTTAAAGATGATTGATTTTCTAGAAATTGGTCGACAAGGAACCTTTGCTTTGAGGCGATTGTTGTACATGTATTCTGACTAGCTAAGAATCTATCAATCAAGTAGGTCTCTTTGACAGAACAAATTGCTTTTAGTGAAAAACAGGGATCTTGCAAATTTTTGATGCCCTTTTAAGTGTTCCAATGTCTTTTGCTACACAAAACATAGCACCTCTGAAAATAACTTTTATTTCCCAATCTTTGAAGTAGAATTACGTTCAAAAGCGCCTCGGCAGCCTTGTGAGTGATGCACTACCCCCCACCCTCTACTTCCACAGACGAAGCAGAAGTTTCTTGCTACTCTATTGTTATTTCCAGGGGAAATGTACTAATAAGCTACATTCCTTAGTTTCACTAGTTTTGACTGTCCCAGTAATTTCTGGTCATGTCACATACACAGAGAAAAATCCTTTATTCCATAAATAAGAAGAAAGTTCCATTTGGACAGCTTCTTCTTTAGAGCTACTAATAAACTCCCGAGTAGGATGCTTCCCTGATTACTACAATCTTGACCTCTTCAAATCTAGGGTCAACTATTATCATTCCCATGTGCCCTTGTAATCTGCACTATTTTGTGGCTAGGCTCTTGGGCCTTGGATTGGGGAAATCTTTTTTTTTAGAGTTATTTAATGAGATACTGTCTGAGTAAATATGAAAATTTGTTATTATATGTATATTGTTATCAGATGTATACTGGCGTACTGATGTATTCTCATAAAATCATAATTTCAACAGAAAATGAGAACGAATGAAGAAAGATTAGATTTAAACAACAGGAATAGAGATCACAGTTATGAACAGATGTTTGCCTATACTGATCTATTTCAAATATTTCAAAACCCATTGTACCAGAGAGGTGATTTAAGGTGCAAATTATGCAGAATATGTTGTTAAATTATCCTTCTGTTAATAAAAAGCAAGCAGTAAAAGGCTATAATCCTTGGAAAATTATTAATAATTATTTCTTATCAGATTGAAGGATGATAATTAAATTAAAAATAACCTGAAACATACAATGGGTTCAACAGTATTGGACAACTCAAGGAATTAATACAAACATTTCCCTTACACATTTTATATTCATTCATATATAGGAGGGAGGGAGAGAGAGAGAGAGAGAGATTTTGTGTGTGTGCATTATTTTTTTTTATTAGGTGTGTATATTATATTCCAGCAATCTTTCAAAGTTTGAGTTTGCTTGCTTTAAAAATCATCATTAGAAAATCTGGTTTTTATCTCTTGAACACTAGCGGAAAAATTAATATTTGTTATCAAGCAGGTTTTACTTTTCCCACTTCGTACACATAAATACATGCAAATGATATCTCTAAAAAGTTTTATTAAATTTTAGATTCTGTCAATTCAATGTCGAGATTGGACTGCCGAAGCGTCGTATGTCAGGATTGGAGTACTGAAGCATCATACGTCTGGATTGGAGTGGTGAAGCGTCGTATGTCGAGATTGGACTGCGGAAGTGTCGTACGTCGGGATGGGATTGGACTGCCGAAGCGTCGTACGTCGGGATTGGACTGCTGAAGCGTCGTATGTCGGGATTGGACTGTTGAAGCGTCATACGTCGGGATTGGACTGCCGAAGCGTCGTACGTCTGGATTGGATTGGTGAAGCGTCGTATGTCGGGATTGGATTGGTGAAGCGTCGTATGTCAGGATTAAAGTACTGAAGCATCATACGTTGGGATTGGACTGCTGAAGCGTCATACGTCTGGATTGGACTGGAGAATAAATCATACAAGTGTTTTTTCTTGATATATTCAAGTACTTTTGACTATCATGATCATTGCCGAAAATGGGTGCTATCAGTATACTAAGCAGATTTATTTCAGCAAATTCTGGCTTCTTAGATTGGTGAAATTTAGTCAAATAAATTTTGACTACCATGCTGACAACATCTGTTCTTAACAATGACTGTTATATTAGTAAGTACTTGAATATAACAAGAAAAATCTATTTGGATAATTGATTTATAACTTTAATCTAGATGTACAACACATTCAGAAATTTGAAAGATATAAGAAAAAGCTGAATAGACAGACTTCATAGTGGAATTTAATAAAAGTTGTTTGGATAAAATTCTTGCTGCCCAAATATATCTTATATTTAGACAGAGTAAAGAAAAAAACTTGAAATGCAATGCAAGTAAAGCATAAAAACTATATATGTTATATATATATGTGTATGTGTATGTGTGTGTGTGTGTGTGTGTGTGTGTGTGTGTTATATAAACTATAATCTGTGTTTAATGAAAAATTGTAATGAAGCATTGTGTTATTTGTATTGTAAACTTATCTAGAACTAGAGAGAAATTATTCATCATTTTAGTCCTCCATTTTTTATGATATTCAAATACCTTAATGTATGATGTTTAACAAGTATACACCAGCTTAAAAAAATCATTGTTTTAGCTGCCGTTTAAAATTTATCATTCTGGTCAGTGTGATATTTTGGAGAAGTAAGAGATGACATGTTCACTTGATGTGTTGTTACAAATTTTGTTAAACACCAAAGATCAATGTCTGGTTTTAACTCCATAAATTTGTTAGCCATCTTTTGAGTACATGTTTCCTGTCATCTTTACTGATGAAGATAAAAAAATGTTACTTACTTAAAAAAAGCGTTAACATGTAATTAGCAAGAGTTTTTGATGGTCAGTACATTGAATGACTTTTGAAACAAGTGAAAAAGCAAAATTAAACCTAAAATGAGTCTGGAGTAATCTGATATGTTGGAAAAGGACAAAACGAAAAGAATGATAGTTTAAGAAAGAAATTATATTCTAAAAGAAATTAAATTCTAAAAATTAGAATGTGGGTAACAAGTTCACAGATTAAATAAGTAAAATTACATCTACTCTTGGAATAGATTCCTTTCCAGTTTAAGATCAACGATGGATCACGGATGGATGTGAATTAATGACAAATTTGAAAATGAATAATCTATTATCTGTTGACTTGCTGGAAATGCAAGAATTGTAGACATATCTACAAAGGAAAATAATCGACTAATTCAATGTGTGGATCCAGCAAACGTGAAGAGTAGACATTCCTGACACTATTTCCCCAACTTGCTTGGGAAAAATGCAAAAACAATTTTAGAAAAAAATCTAGATAAATGAATGATCCAATAGTCATGAATTAAACTAAAGAGAAAAAAAGAAATCGGTTTTATCTGATATATTATGTTTGCGCAAAAACATTTCCAGCAAAACACAAATTTTTCAACGTCGTTTCGCCTAGTTTTTCAAAAGAGAGTGCTGAGAAATTTTGCACACATAAATATAAAATGATTTAGGCTCTATAATTTCTTTTTTATTTACTGATTTTGTCTCAAATATCCTACATTTTTTATTTATTGATTTTGTCTCAAATATCCTACATTTTTTATTTACTGATTTTGTCTCAAATATCCTACATTTTCTTTCAACTTACTTTTTCTAAAAAACTTGAACTCGAAGTGAAAAATACTAAAACACATGCCACATTTTCATGTTTGAAATTTGTTTTCCTTTTTTCACAAATTTCCTTAAATTTTACCTTTGGATCCTACTCTGCCCCAAATCCCAGACCCGCCCCAAAGTTCTATACATTGACATTTCTTGAGGTAGGTATAAGCCTGTTTGATTTTAGTTAACAAATTCATTAACATATTACAAGTCTGAATGTTTGTAAATGACAGCTGAACAAAGTTGAAACAAATGAAAAAAACTTTACCACAAATGTTATTTTTTATAATAGAACGGTTTCATTTTTCTTTCTTCTCCCTCCATCTCTCTCTCTCTCTCTCTCTCTACAACACACAAAAAATTCTTACACTCATATAAACTCAACTGACATTCATATATTGACTTGCACAATATCCACCAATGGCAGACCATGATATGTTATTATTGTTGTAGATTTTTTCTTTTTCAAATGTTTAAGGAATTCAGAGTCTTCTCATTCCAAGCAAGAATTCTGCAACTCCAAGATAGTACACTGTCTGAGCAATGCCAAACAATGGAGCGATTACCAAAATTCTGCACATTGCTCCTTTGAAAAAAGCTTTAGGCCCTTCATATTTCAAGGTTTTTCTGGAAAAGACAAGAACAAAAATATTTGAATTATACTAAATAGTTAAAAGAAGTATAGAAACCAACAATATCTGGTATTTTCACTGCTAATAATTAATGTTTAACATTTTTTTCATCTTATACATATTCTAATATCATTTGACATAGTTGCCTTTTATTCCACTATTAGTATTAGATGTAATAAGATTTGAATTTCTTACATGAAGGCTTGTCAATTATTATTCATTTTTCAATAGGATTTCTTTCATCTTATTTCTCTTGCCTTTTATTCCACTAGTAGTATTAGATGTAATAAGATTTGAATTTCTTACGTGAAGTCTTGTCAATTATTATTCATTTTTCAATAGGATTTCTTTCATCTTATTTCTCTTGCCTTTTATTCCACTAGTAGTATTAGATGTAATAAGATTTGAATTTCTTACGTGAAGTCTTGTCAATTATTATTCATTTTTCACTAGGATTTCTTTCATCTTATTTCTCTTGCCTTTTATTCCACTAGTCGTATTAGATGTAATAAGATTTGAATTTCTTACATGAAGCCTTGTCAATTATTATTCATTTTTCAATAGGATTTCTTTCATCTTATTTCTCTTGCCTTTTATTCCACTAGTAGTATTAGATGTAATAAGATTAGAATTTCTTACATGAAGCCTTGTCAATTATTATTCATTTTTCACTAGGATTTCTTTCATCTTATTTCTCTTGCCTTTTATTCCACTAGTAGTATTAGATGTAATAAGATTTGAATTTCTTACATGAAGCCTTGTCAATTATTATTCATTTTTCACTAGGATTTCTTTCATCTTATTTCTCTTGCCTTTTATTCCACTAGTAGTATTAGATATAATAAGATTTGAATTTCTTACATGAAGCCTTGTCAATTATTATTCATTTTTCAGTAGGATTTCTTTCATCTTATTTCTCTTGCCTTTTATTCCACTAGTAGTATTAGATGTAATACGATTAGAATTTCTTACATGAAGCCTTGTCAATTATTATTCATTTTTCAGTAGGATTTCTTTCATCTTATTTCTCTTGCCTTTTATTCCACTAGTAGTATTAGATGTAATAAGATTTGAATTTCTTACATGAAGCCTTGTCAATTAGTATTCATTTTTCAAAAGGATTTCTTTCATCTTATTTCTCTTGCCTTTTATTCCACTAGTAGTATTAGATGTAATAAGATTTGAATTTCTTACATGAAGCCTTGTCAATTATTATTCATTTTTCAATAGGATTTCTTTCGTCTTATTTCTCTTGCCTTTTATTCCACTAGTAGTATTAGATGTAATAAGATTTGAATTTCTTACATGAAGCCTTGTCAATTAGTATTCATTTTTCAGTAGGATTTCTTTCATCTTATTTCTCTTGCCTTTTATTCCACTAGTAGTATTAGATGTAATAAGATTTGAATTTCTTACATGAAGCCTTGTCAATTATTATTCATTTTTCACAAGGATTTCTTTCATCTTATTTCTCTTGCCTTTTATTCCACTAGTAGTATTAGATGTAATCAGATTTGAATTTCTTACATGAAGCCTTGTCAATTATTGTTCATTTTTCACAAGGATTCCTTTCATCTTATTTCTCTTGCCTTTTATTCCACTAGTAGTATTAGATGTAATCAGATTTGAATTTCTTACGTGAAGCCTTGTCAATTATTATTCATTTTGCAATAGGATTTCTTTCATATTTCTCTTGCCTTATTACTAATACTACTTATTTTTACAAATAAAACATTTCTTTTTCTAAGAAATCAGTGAGAACTTATTCAAGGTCCTAATTGTAAAGCAGCCATCAGATAAAATCTTTCCAGGACACAAGAGACATGAATTCAAATCTTGTAGAGCATATCTTTTATTCTAGATCTGCAATGTTTACAATTGGTGAGATATTTACGGTCATTTATAATAATTGTAATGTAAAGCAACTGAAATTTACATTACATTTAGTTTTGGGTACGTCATCTGTTGGAAAACAGTGAGAACTTATTCACAGTCTAATACTTGAGCTTCTACAGCTGACAGTCAATAAAATCTAACCTTTTAATCCAACCAGCATGCATAAATAATGTGACAAACTGAATTGAGTAATTGAGGAAAAATCATAAGCCTAAATGGTTAGATTTGATTTTCTACCAGTTGATAACTCACAGAGAAAGTAGTTGTCATGAAAACACTGACTTTTCAAGGCAAAATGAACGAAAGTACAAGTCTTGTTGAAAGACTTTTTTGTCAAATCTGTGCTATTTACTAATAGCAGTCGGCCGATGGTCAGATTTTTTGCAATAAAAATCTACTGAAATAAACATGAAATAAAGATGAAAGAAATTGGGGTAAAAAAATTAACATTGTTAAATTCTTTTTATTACCATAAAATTTTTTAGACATTATTAAAATAAACTGAAGCCTGACCAGAAAACTGCACAGCTACTAACATTTAGATGAAACCAAATTGCAAATTACTTCTTATGATATAAGTCAGGGATTCCCAACCATTTTTGCATCATCAGTAACTTTCACATGGAAAAAATTTTCCACTATCCACCTTTAAAATATTCAAAAACCAAACCAGTTGTAGTTTTAACCACTGATCAGTTGTTCACCATAATTCTCTTCACAACAAACATCCAATCATCAAAGGGGGCATAACTCATACCAACTCTCATATTAACAAGAAAATTAATACTAAATACAAACGGAATGCTTCACTGGGAAATCCACGTCATAATTTGAAATGATAATTAAAATTTAAAAAATTATTTAAGATTTTTCTTTATTGCTAGAAAAAAATAAAAAAGCTCTACATTATATATGTATTGAGCACTTTTTAATACAACTGCATACTCGTCTAATTTAATCCTGACCAATAACTAAGGCACGTCACTATAAGGGAGGTACAATATATCAAAATCGTTTGGTAAAATCTTACTGGTTCATAAACTGACTTTATTATGTCGTGAGAAATACTAAAGGGAGGTAACAAACAGCACTGACTTTGATGTCAGCTGCTGCTGCTTCTACCATATTCAAGAAGCAAATGAGTGCAAACTTGACCATTGAAAACATATATTTTAAATAGTAGAAAGTGTGCTGCAAATTTTAGCATTGATTGGTTCACTGCTGTTGTGTCTCGGTCACACTCTTTGTTTCATCTCAAGGTGCTGGAGGCTTTATATATCGGGTCCCACAAAACCGGCTGCTTTGCTTTTTTTCACTATTTTATAATGTGTAACATTAAGCTACATACTTTCATCTCTTTAATTAAATTTTGTACCTATAAGAACATTTTCATATATATAAGTAAATTAATCTAGTGAGCCAACAAACCTATCAAGGTTTCACCTTCCTTCCCTGAAGATCCATTTAGGTGAAACCTTGGTAGGTTTGTTGGCTCACTAGGTTAATTTATTTATTCTGTTCTGCTTACGTATTGAGCACTTTTTTGTGATTGATTACTTGTCTCGGGTTTTTTCTTTGGGCTACGTACTGGCACGGTTCAAATCGCTTTGGCAGATGTTCATGTACTTTTTTACAACCATTTTTTTCTTCCACATATATACACGGAGGGTTTTTCAAAACAAGTATAGTGATAAGTTTGCATTTATATATATGTCATCCGCAGACAGATCTGTTTCACTGTATCACAGCTCATCAGTACGGTTAGACTCTGATTGCTACATAACCCAGGCTCGAAACCCGACCGATTTGGCATCAGTCGGTGACTCTACCCCTGGGCCACGGGGCGTTTGGTGGAAGAAGGCAGTCTTTTTAGTGCATATCATATTACGCACCAAATAGCTGGAGTGATCCAATTCATTTTTACTGAATGAGCGATGCGTACACGCTAGAGTGGCTACTGTTTTTCAAAGTCTACCTTTCTTCCAGAGTGCTCAATCAGGGTGTGAGAGTGTAATTATTATGAAAAGCGTACATAGCAGCTTTGAAACGCAAAGATTTTTGTGTAGTGATACTATGAATTTATAAACCATTGTAACAACCATTACAATATAATGCTCTATGTTGTATCGAGCACTCTTTATAAAAGTAGATGCATGAATAGTAGGTAAGAAAACCTACACATTCTACAACTTTTTTACACTTTATATATATATATATATATATATATATATATATATATATATATATAAAAAGTTAGTTTTATGGGTAGAGTTTTAGCAGTCAAGTACTGACAAAAAAAACGAAACGATTTTACTTGATAATTATAAAATTAAAAAGAATATACATTACTAATAAAACTAATAAAAATTTAGCCAATATTTTTATGTTGTTCTTGATTTTCTCTTATCTGATTTATATCCAGAAAAAAAAATAAAGTTATTTCATCCAAACAACTATTTGAATGTTTTTCAGGGATATTTATAATATCTAGACACATTATTTCTAATTAACCTCCTGTTTCTTGTCTTTTTTTTCTTTTATACAGGTTCATTGTATATCTCCTTTGAATATTTTCTTTAGGTAACATTTGTCAAATTACATTTTTAATACTCAAAATTCTATATCACCCACAAAAATCTCTAATAAGACACCATTTTCTCTTGTTGCTTATCACCTACCTACCCAACAGCTGAAATCACCCACAGGTGGGTGTTATTGCCTAAGTTGGGAAGCCCTGCATTAAATCATTAGTAATACATTTCTAAGAAAGCATAGTGAGGGATTTTAAACAAATGCGATGTAATTGAGTTTCTACCAACATTAAATTTTCTCAATATGTCTGTATAAACAAAATCATTAAATATAAACAAAATCATTAAATACCCGAAACAGTCCAATATGCCTTTGTAGTCCTGTTCTCCTTGGGCCTTGGTCAGAGTTTGAAGTCGGGTTTTTACAACTAGAGAAAAAAATAAGAGCATAAAATCAACTGAAAAAATCCACAAAGACAAAATGTGTATCCGCAGACACATTTCGTGTGTGAATGTGTGTAATGAATTTCACAGAATTTTTTTTTTTTATAATCATATCGCCCCAAGCAAGGAATTTTACTACCACTGTTTTGCAGGGGGTTACATAGGAGGAAAGTTTTGAGAAAGAGCGACAGTTTATAGGGGGTGTCAGGAAGTGGGTAATAGAAGGATGAGAATATTGATGAGAGTGGAGTGGACGAAGAAAGGAGCATGAGATAGAGGATGCAGGTTAGTGAGATAGGAGATGACTATTAACTTTACATTTAAATTCTTATATTATAGTTGTCGGGAAAGCAAGTAAGTGAAAGAGAATTCCACAGGTGGGAAGTGCGAGAAAAGAAGCTGCTGGAGTAGAATTTTTGTTTACAGTTTATTGGTTTCACAGTAAAAGGATGGGACCTAGTTGCTAATCTTTTGGCTCGAGTAAATTTATATATAAGGGGCACCAGTGAACTAAGTTCATCGGAGCAGAAGCCGTGAAAGTATTTGTAGAAGAGACACATGGAAGCCACATTGCACCGGTGAGAAAGTGACTGTATCTGAGCTGTCAAGTCAGGATTACAGATTCTCCATTGGATCTTGTCAAGGACACCTAGGTGTATAGCAGAAGCACCTGACCAGATATGGCAGCAATATTCAATGTACGGGCAGATGGTAGATTTATATATGTGCAGAACTGTTTCAGGTGAAAAAAACTTCAGAATACACAGATACTACACCAGAAAGCAAACACCTTGATCCTTGGCTGAGAAAATAAAAATACTTTAGTCAGAGTTTGAAGTGGTCTTTCATATTTAAATCATTTTATCATTTTTGGTAAGTAGTATGCCAGTATTTTTATAATCCAAACAAAGTTTTCTTTATACAATGTTGCTGAAAGTTAATATCATCTATTTTGGGATTTGATATCAATTAGCATATTTCAAGAAAGATAAACGAAATATGCTTGTATGGTGATCGAGAGAGTTGCATATGTTATATCAGTGCCAAATGTTGCTGTTCAAGCCCAGATAGTAGCATCTCAAGCCTGGTAAAAAATGTGTTGACTATACCAAACGATACCACCAGAAAGCAGGACACAAAATTTACTTTAATTTTGTCAGAATCAAAGACAAGAAGAAAAGAGTTCCTGCTCAATAAGCAATGATGTTATTCAGTAAAAAAATATTTTACAAAAGAATTAATATTTAATTTTAAATATTAAAGAACTAATATTTAATTATTTTACAAAAGAATTCACATTTAATTAATATTAATGTTATTCAGTTAAGAAATATTTTACAAAAGAATTAATATTTATTTGCTAAAATATAAAACTGAAGCAATATTCAGTATGTGCAAAAGTTTCTAGAAATTTTAAAATAAATATTAAAAAGAAAAAAAGGGTTTTTCTACCGTGTAGTAAGATTCAAGACTCAAAAGATTTTTCCTTCTCTTTTGTGGCCACTCAAAGCTAGGATTCATTCATTTTTTATGGCTTATCAACCCTTTGCATGTTGTTTACAAGGCTGGACAGAAAGTTCATACACTATGAAGGAATAATGCTAGAGTTGTGAAACCTTGTATTTATTAATTTCAGCTCTTCTTATTAATAATTGCATTGATTTTGTCCAGGTAAATTCTCATAAAACCAGAAAATATTTTTAGATTTTAAGAATTGATGGGAAGGGGGATAATAATGTTTTTATGATACACGGCTTGCTAATTAAGCTATAGCTGGAGGGGGAGGAGTAGGAGGGATTCGTACCTTTCCCAAGGGTACTTGCATGTCACTGAATATAACAAACCCAACAGGAATTGGAACTTAGTTATCTGATTAACAATTCCGTGCTATTACACCATGAGTACATCTAAGCTTACAACACCTGATTTTCCAAGTGGTCACCCATCATGGTACTGACCAGGCTTTTTTTTTTTTTTAATCAAATCACCCCAAGCAAGGCGGTAATGCAAGGGGCTATGTAAGAGTGAAAAGATTGGAAAAGACAAAGCCGGAAACCACATCCTAAACAGGGAACAAGGGATGAGCCTCTTCACCTGTTCAATAGACGTGGGTGGAGTGTGAACCGGGCAATAGTTTAGTCTATCTACTCCAATTGAAAAAAAAAATGTTGCTTAACATTGCTGATAGTATAGAAGCTGGTATTTCTGTGTGATGTGGCTGTGAACCTCCCAAGGCTACAGGGCCCAGTCTACCCTGTTATTTAACAGAGCGGTGGATAGAATAGATGGATTCTTTCCCTTCATAAGGGCATTTCTGTGAAAATAAATGCAATAGACTAGTCTGGGATCTGAACTCTGTTTGATGGTTCCACTTTCCTCACATTTCACTACCCAGACATCCTAGATCACCAAATTCAGTTTCGATAAAATTTTATGCAATGTTTCTGTTTCACGCTCTATTGCTTTTGTTGGTTGGTTGGTTGTTTTGTTTTTATGGCATATCAACCTCAGTGGGGCATTTATTGCCAACTAAATTTTATTTACTTATTGCTGGTAATACCTTTTTCTTTCAACAATTTATTGTTGTTTTTTTTTATACAAGTTTTTGTGTCTAGTAATACTTTTTTCTTTTCGAGTATCAAGATTCATTGAAATTTGTTTTTAAGGACAGGGTCCCCAAGTCCTACCCTGTTATTTAATCCATAATTGGAGGGAAGGGATGGATTAATACCCTTCCCAAGGGTACCAGTGCTTAAGTGAATGTAGGGTATTCAACTGGAATTCGAACTCAGCTCACCTTCTGAGCCGATATCCACTGCACCACAACGCACATCCGTCGCTATACGCTTACAGCACCTGGTATTTCTAAGCGGTCACCCATCTAAGTACTGACCAGGCTCAATGTTGCTTAACTTCAGTGATCGAGCGAGAGCCGGTGTATTCAACGTGATATGGCCGTAAGCCTGTTGCCTTTGTTGATACTGGACTTGTTAGAAAGTCTTACCAGAAGTTTACCAAATTTTATTAATTTATGAGCCGATATCACATACACACAAATGGAGACTTGTTGATGATGACATATGATAAATATAGAAAGTTTTTGCCAAGTTAAAAAATGTCTGTTAAGTGCTATATATAATAGACACTTGGGTGATCATGTCTTGAAAGGGACATTACTGACTGGGCAGAAGATTTTCTCACAGTAGGTTGACATTACTTCCTGCTGTAGATGGGTTGCCAACTGTGGTGGTGTTTTAGCGTAAAACTGAAGACAGAACAAAACCTCTTTACTAGGCTTTACTGAACTAATTTCACAGCCAATAGCAAAGGCAAAGGCAAGTAGTAAACGCAACAGTAAGTAGTAAAACACAAGAGCATGCAGTAAACGCAAGAGCGGGTAGTAGTAAACGCAAGAGCAGGTAAACAAAATGCAGAAGAAAGAAAAGAACTCAGCCTTTTAAAAGGAAAAGGAACGTGTGCAAAATCACTTGCAATAGAAATTTTTACTTTAACGAAAATATAACAATCTCCCCCCACTAGTAAGAGAGATTGCAAGGTGTATATATTATTTTTATTTATTTGTTTATAAGTCCAGTCGCTGGACTGGTCTATGAATCCTGCTAGACCGCCGTGGGGGCAGTTCACTATTCGAAGGACTGGCAGGTCTCTGGGAAGGCTGATTCTCTATTTCCTCCGCATTAAGTGTAGTGTCAACTGGACTTGTTTCAATCAAATGGGCCGGGTTTGCATTTGCAAGGTCGGGTCGAGTATTCACAGCAGGACCCTGATGTTCATCAGAGCGTGGAAAGCGAGCTAAATGTCTTAGCGCCACTGAATCCTCCAGGACATCATCATGCCGTATTCTTGCATGAGTAGGGTTGACCTCGAGGAGTTCCACCACCTCTACGATCGGGTCATACTTGCTCCCGTTGCCAAACCGTTTCAGCAGTACCCTTCCAGGTTCGCAGAGCCAAACAGGTAAGGCAGTACCGGTAGAAGAGCGCCTTTCAAATTTGAACAAGCGTTCGTGGGGAGTCACATTTGTACTAGTGCATAGTAGGGAACGAATAGAATTTAAAACATCGAGCAGAACGTCCTGCCAAGCACTAAGGGGTAACCGTTTAGATTCCAAGGCCAATAATATTGAGTGCCAAATAACGCCGTTGTAAAGCTCGCACTGACCGTTGCCTCTTGGGTTGTATGCAGTGGTGTTACTGCACCCAACCCCAAGTCTCGTCAGGAAATTTCTGAACTCCTCAGACACGAACGACGTTCCTCTATCAGAATGGATGAAAGTGGGGAGTCCAAAAATAGAAAAAATATTCGTCAGGCACTTGATTGCGGTTTGCGAAGAACAATCACGGCACGGGAATGCAAAGGGAAATTGACTGTACTCATCGATGATAGTAAATAGGTAACGACATCCTTTCGATGATGCCGGGACAGGCCCTTTGAAGTCTACGGAGAGGCGCTGAAAGGGAGCAGTAGAGCGGATTAGTGTATTATTAGTAGGGCTGGAAAACTGAAGTTTTATTTTTGCACAAGTTGTACACTCGGATGTCACGCGCCGAACTTCATCAATTGAGTATGGCATATTTTGTGATCGTATAAAGTGCCAAAAACGTTGAACACCAGGGTGTATTAATGAACTGTGTATGGTCCTTAGCTCCTCCAAGGAGGAAGCAGCAGCACCACACACTCTCGACAAAGCATCGGCAACGGTGTTTTCACTTCCGGGACGGTGTTTTATATCGTACGAGAACGGGAGAAGCTCCATTTTCCACCGAATGATTTTATCATTTTTAATTTTTCCTCGGTTAGCTGGCTTATACATAAAAGATACGGCTTGCTGGTCTGTTATGATAGTAAAGTGCTTCCCAACAAGGAGGTCCCTCCATTTTCGGACACATTCAACTATCGCGTAAGCCTCTTTTTCAACTATGTGTAGTCGTATTTCAGATGGGTTTAATGATTGGGAAAAGAATGCTACAGGCCTATCAGCCTGTAAGAGAGTGCCTCCTATAGCTTTCTCTGAGGCATCGGTTTCAATAGTAAATGGTAGTTCGTCGTCGATAACCTTTACAGATGATTCGGCAACGTCTTTCTTAAGTTTTTCGAAGGAATTCTCAACTATAGGAGGCATGGGAAATTGTTTATTTTCAACCAGGGGACGAATTTTGTGTGAATACTTAGGTATCCATTTCGCGTAGTAAGAAAACATACCAAGGCACCTCTTTAACGAATTTGAATCCGAAGGAGGAGGCATTTGCAAAAGAGGTTTCAAACGCTCAGGGTCAGGTTGAATAGTTCCATCACAGATTTGGTATCCAAGCAAATTGATAGAACGAAGCGAAAACTTTGATTTTTCTCGGTTTATTTCGAGGTTGTATGTTGAGGCAGCCTTTAAGAAACGTTCCAAGTTAGCGTCATGCTCCTCTTGAGTTTTACCACAAATAGTAATGTCATCAATGTAAGAAAAAGTTCCGGATAACTTATTTTCAGAAATAAAGGAATTCATAAATCGTTGAAAGGCAGAAACCCCATTAGTGACACCCATGGGTATTCGTTTGAATTGATACAAACGATTTCCAGCTTGAAAAGCCGTGTAAGGCTGATCTTCAGGACAAATTTCGATCTGGTAGTAAGCTTTAGACAAATCAATCGTACTAAAAATATGATACTGGGCAATTCGGTTTATGAGATCCTCAATCCGAGGCAAAGGGTACGCGTCAAGTAGTGTGAAACGGTTAATGGTTTGGGAAAAATCAACCACCAATCGTTTCTTTCTATTAGGCGACGAAGTCACAACAATTTGAGCACGCCACGGTGAATAGCTGGTTTCCATGACATCGTCTTCAAGCAGTTGAAGGATTTCTTTTTCAATAAATCGGGCATCCTCCGCACGGTAGTTTCGGGATTTAGTAGCAATGGGTCTGCAATCAGGGGTCAGGTTTCGGAACAATTTTACAGGGGCACAACTGATCCTGGTTAGCGCGCAGATTTTTAAAACTCCCTGAGATCCACCAAAAGAAATAGTAATACCTCGGTGTAGTTTCAAAAACAGCACTCCGAGTATAATGTCCATACAGGAGTCAGGAAGCACAGTAAGGTCAATCTCTTTATATTTGCAACCATTGAAGAAAATGTTCTCGGTGCAATATTCAGACAGTTTAAGGGAAACAGCGGATGATGCCATAGAAATTACAGAGTTCCGTTTTAAAGTGGGCAGTCTCATTGTTTTGACAATACGGGCACTGATAAAATTATCAGAACTGCCGGTGTCTATAAGGGCAGTTAACTTTTTCCCTTTTAACTCCACAGTTTCGGTGATAGGAGGGCAATTATCACCACCTTTAGCACGGGCCCCTATGATAGCAGAAGAAGAACGTGAATGTGTCGGTAGAGTAGAACGGCAAACTTTAGAAAAATGCCTGAGTTTACTACAGCTTCGACATACCTTATTGCGGGCAGGGCAGAGGTCGTCCTTAAAGTGACGTCTCCCTCCACAGTTGTAACACTTGCCACGAACAGGAAGGGTAGCAGAGAACAGTACAGAGTCACACTTCATTGGAGAATCAGTTAGAGCAGAATTTTTAGAAATACCAGTGGCCTCCTCGGCAGAATCGGTCAACACATTTTTAGTTCCAGTAATAGAAGTAACGGCGGCTGCTCCAATCTGGGTGGCATACGATTCTGCGCGAAAGTGAGCTTGTTCTAAAGCCCTAGCACACTGAGTAGCTTCTGCAAGAGTTAGAGTGTCAGTTTCAAGGAGCCTAGCATGTATCAATGAGGACCGAAGACCACGAATAAATGCATCATGGACAGATTCATCCCTGTAAGTGGTGACCGTTACGTCTTTAAAGCAACAGTCAGCGGCAAGTCGATTCAAGGCCTGAAGGTATTGGTCAACACATTCGCTTTCTTGTTGCAAACGTGTAGAAAGCAGATGTTTAGCATGAATAACACTTGGAGACTTGTCGTAGACACCTTTTAGTAAGTCAACAGCATGTTCAAAGCCAGAACAACCCTCGATAACGTCAGCAACAGTGGGACCGATGTTTAAATAGAGAACTTCGAGTTTATCAGGGTTTAACGAAGCAATAGTTGAGAGGTAGTAATTAAAGTTACGATACCATAATCTCCAAAGCTTGCTGGCCTGTGGGTCTGCCAAGGAAACATCAAATTTGTCCAGGCGAATTATTTTCTCCATGAGGAAAATAGAAAATTAGTTCGGTAAATTGTGGTGGTGTTTTAGCGTAAAACTGAAGACAGAACAAAACCTCTTTACTAGGCTTTACCGAACTAATTTCACAGCCAATAGCAAAGGCAAAGGCAAGTAGTAAATGCAACAGTAAGTAGTAAAACACAAGAGCATGCAGTAAACGCAAGAGCGGGTAGTAGTAAACGCAAAAGCAGGTAAACAAAATGCAGAAGAAAGAAAATAACTCAGCCTTTTAAAAGGAATAGGAACGTGTGCAAAATCACGTGCAATAGAAATTTTTACTTTAACGAAAATATAACAAACCAAGGCCATAGAACCCAATCTGTCCTGCTTTTTAACCCATAGCTGGTGGGAGAAGTGATTGATTAATGCCTTTCCAAAGGGTATTTGTGCATAAGAGAATGCAATGAATTCAACTTGGAATTTGAACTTGGCTCTGATTTCTCGTTCCGAGGTGATATCCACTGCACCACAACACACATCCTAAGAAAAAGTGCTCAAGATCTTTCAGAGTCAAATTGGTTTATTGAATGACTTTCACCAGTAACAGATTGATTGTTCTGTGCAAAGCATACTTGATCCATCAAAATAGCATCACCTGTACAGGTACATAGTGATCCATGTATCTGCTGCTAAAGTGATTGCAGATCAAATTGAGTCTGAATCCCTCATTTCTTTAAGAAATGCCTTAAAACCCCTGCTCTTTGTTCTTCCTAGATGCATACTGCTAGCAGAGGAACCATGTTAACAGCAGCAAGGAAACTGGCGCAATTATGTGACCAGAATATTAGCAACTTTATAATTTGTTTTAAAATTTTACTGCCACTGTTGAGCAGAGGGTTACATAGGAGGTAAGTTATGAGAAAGAGTACCAGGTTACAGGGGGTGTCAGGAAGAGGGTAGGAGAAGGATGAGAATACTGCTGAGAGAGGATGCAAGTTAGTGAGATATTGATGCTAGCCTTAACTCAAGAAGAGACCTCAGCCGCACAGTCTTCAATGGGAAGGCTAAATACTTTGTTCCAAGGGATGTCACACAGGAAATTGAGAAATTAGTCCCAATCAGCTCTTTGGTAGCAGTAAGAAATTTTGCTGGTCTGAGGCTCTTGGGTGGAGTGGGATTGGAAGGATAAGCAGAAGCCAGTGCAACAAACTTAAAGATATGTTATGATGAAAGTGCAGATCATTTTTTCCCTTCTTCTATGTGCCCTGTCTTTTCAGGACGTAGACAATCATAGCTTTTCATGTTTCTCTATCCCTGGTGGCTCTCAGCACACTTTCTCCTGTTACACCACACAACCCTTGTTCTGTCATCCACCTGATCAGGCCCTTCAAATATGTTGTCCACTGCTTTCCCTTCTCTTTTTCCCTCTGTTAGTATCAGGTTCTCCAAGCCCTCTTTCCTCATTGCATGTCTCACGAACTTTAGCTGTCTTTTCCTGATGCTCAGTATTAATTTCCTTTTTGTTTCCATCATTTCAAAAACATCATCATTGCTCACATGCTCAATCCATGATATCCGCAGCATCCTTCTGCAGAACCACATTTCAATTGCTTCAAGTTTTTCCTTCATCTTTGATGATATTGTCTAACATTCACTGCCATATTGAAGAACTGACATCACATAGCAATCCAGTATTCTCTTCTTTGATTCTAGCAAAATTTTCCTGTCTCTTAATACTTTACTCAACTTCTGGAACGCATCATTTGCCATGCCAAGTCGCCTTCGGATCCTTGTATAAATAAGAATTTTGAGATTAAGTGACACTTAACCAGAAGGTTGTGCGCTGTGGTGCAGGGGATATCGACTCAGAATGAGGAATCGGGGAGCCGAGTTTGAATTCCAGTTGAATTCCTTGCATTTACTTACGCGTAAATACCCTTGGAAAAGGTATTAATTTGTCTCTTCCCTCCAGTTATGGGTTAAATAACAGGACAGATTGGGTTCTAAAGCAACCAGTCTACTGTAGAAAGCAATGGCAACCTACTGTGGGATAATTTTCTACCCAGTCAGTCATGTCGCTTTTGAGACATGATTGCTCAAGCATGTATCACGTATGGCACTTAACTGACTGAACCAGAAGGTAGGGAATTCTGATTATGAGATTATATAGTCAGCCTGCATTCTAGATAAGGAGAGTCAAACCGAGCAAGAAGAGTCAGATAGAGATGGAGGCTGATGTTGTTTGGAACTGGGAATCAAATAATAACATGGGGCAAAAGCTGAGCAGTTGGTGAAAAACTGTTTGACGTGCACAGCTATATTTTCACCAATATACTCCATATGTCCTCTCCACACCCCCCTTAATTTAGGAAAGTCTGAGGAACTTACCATCGAAAGGATTGACACTGAATGACGCAACACATCCAGAAGCACAACCAGAAATGAAAGAATGGTAAAATACTGTTTGCTGACTTCCTTCACGTTTCTTACCCTAAAGAGAAAAAAAAGGATTATTTCATGGCATATCAACAGCTTATGGATCATTTAATGCCAAAATTTAATTATCGTGGGAAAATTTTTTTTACAAAAAATGTATTTTCTTTCAATGCATTGCTAATATTTTTACTATGAAATTGTATTTTTATACTTTCATAGTGTTTTCATCCCAGTTTGTGTGGTTAACTATTTACCCATAGTTGGGACCCAAACAGGTGCTACTACCCTGGGTCAGGGTGAACATGGAAACAACAACAATTAAGAGGTGATTCCATGTTCCTCAAAACTGCCCAATTAGAGGCTTTGTTACTGGATGCAGTTTATTGTCATACCCAGGACAGGTGATTCAGCATCATAATTATTCAAATAATTGTTTTTTTTTCTTTTTATATCTTAACACTTTGAGATTTATTTAAAGCCAAAGCATAATTTGCATTCTAAGTATATTTTTAATTACTAGTGAATTTTTTTTTGTTTTTTTACAAGTGAATATTGTATTAATTTTTTTTTAGATCCTCTTAAACCTCTTATTGTGTATTGCTTTCCTCCATGACGAACAATTGAGAGCCAGGTTTTCCAAGGCATTTTGTCTGATGTCAGATTTGTACAGTGTGTTCTTGAAACATGAGCACACACAAACACACACACACACACACATCCCTAAGGGAATAGAACACAGACTATCAAAAAATTCTTCTCACAAAACAATCTTTACTGAAAAGAAAAAAGATTATGTAAGGGTCTTAAATGAAAATGGCCATAAAAACAAATTAGAATACAAACTTCAGTCAAACAAACAAAAAATAATACTAAAAATTGAAACATTAGTCGGTTCAACCCACTGTTTAACTTAAAAGTAAAATTCGAAATATAGTAAATATCTTTTTAATTAATTAATAAACACTTCTCAAATAATCCAGAGTTAAACAAAATTTTCAATAGAAATTCAATCAAATTATATTATAGCTGTACTAGTAATTTAAAAAATTACATAATAAACAAAATGCAAGAAACCTAATGTATAAAATAGCATCACTAACATGGAATGTAATTGTAGGGACAAAAACAAATGCCCACTTAACGGACATTGTAAAACAGAAAGGGTTGTTTACAAAGCAGAGGTACATGGCATAAGATGGACAAAGAGAAACATACTTGGGATCTACAAAAAAAATTTTTAAAAAACAGATGGAATAATCACAAATCTACATTTAAGCTGGAAAACAATAAAAATTGTACAAAACCGGCTAGCTACATGTGGAAATTTTAAAAAAAGATGGAAAAGATCCTGATATAATATGGAGTAAAAAAAAAAGAAAAAAAAAAGAGGCCAAACCATACAATGGTGATGATGTCTGCAGACTGTGCCAGGAAGAAAAATTAGCCATAATATTGTTTCCAGAACCACCAAAAAAAAAAAAAAAAAAAAAAAAAAAAAAAAGAGGCCAAACCATACAATGGTGATGATGTCTGCAGACTGTGCCAGGAAGAAAAATTAGCCATAATATTGTTTCCAGAACCACCAAAAAAAAAAAAAAATTACTGAATGAAAGATCAGAAGTAATATCCAGATGTAATCACACCTATAAATACATTTTAGGTTCATACAAACCTGGATGAAAGTGTTTTAAGGTCCTTAAGTAACTCCCCTCTAATTTTGAAAATTTGTGGTTGTTTAAAAATTCCAGTCACATGTTCGTAAAAAATCCCTGTTGTACGTTGGAAAAATGTTGGAAAATCAGTTATTATAAATTGCCTGAAGATAATGAAGGTTAAAACCTATGTTGTGGAAATAATTCATTTCCAAATTAAAAATATTCAAAAGCTCTACAATATAAATGTATTGAGCACTTTTTAACAGCAGTGGATGATGTACTTTGTTCCACAGCTATGCATAGGATTTCTGCCCTGTATGCACTTGTATTGAACTATTAGTCATCCAGCTACCGTTCAACCTGCACTAAGATTTGTTTAAAGTGGTCATTTGTTTGTGCGCACAAAGCATACTCTCTCCATCAAAACAACATAGCCCATACAGGTGCAAGGGGTTGAGTTTTTGTGATGATCGCATGTTACATTATCACAGAGTTTGACATCTCCGGGGGGCCTTAAATACATTGAGTAATGCATGGTGGACCACACAATATAATAAGGGGTTTTGATGTCAGAGTTTGCTGTCTCTGGTACAAGGGCTGGTGGCTTGGGAGCACCCATGATGACTTTTCTCAGGCTTCAAAAAGCCCCCCACACATGTACACAAACACGATACAAATGTTCCACACTCACAGTACATATTTACATAGCCATCACACACGTGTACACACATACACAGTGTATTCACAGAACAAACACGCACACTCAGGTACACATGCAAAATGTTTGACCCCAAAATGGGGCCTTAACAGGTAGTACTACTCTGAACCAGAGTGGATCTGGGAGTAACGACATTTAAAAAGCATCTTCACATTACCCAACACTCCAAATAATAAATTTAGAGCCAGTTTATATGTCACACCCAGGAAAGTATACATGAAAACAAATATGTCCAATATTTCATAAGTCTGTGTAATATTTTTTTTACAAATATTTAAATACATTTAAATTTATTAAAATAATTTTTCTGCAATAAAAAGTAAATAAAAAGTATTGAGTTTCTTACCATTGCATTAAGATGGGCAAAGAGAGGAAAGTAAATGGCCGAAAAGGTAACGTCCCTGAGCATGGTGGCCCCACAACCTTTATAGAGACCCGTGAATCCTTTCTCTCGAATCAACCCGATGGCAATACTCGTTGCAGACAAGCGAGGCACAGCTTGGGCGCCATTACCAACTGAAAAGAAAGGGAAGTAACTCATGTAATAATGCCGTTAATTTTTTTTCCACTTTAGAAATATACATGGATTACATCGAAAGTCCGATTCAGAAAATCATGCTTTATCTCCTGACTAACAATAATCCTTTTCTTTCTCTCCACAATAAATTGTTAACAATACATATTATGCATGAAATAGTACAATCACTGTACTACAATACTTGAAGTAATAATTGTATGCTTGAACCAAGATAATCCCTTTTTTCAATGTGTATAATACCGGAGTATCCACTAACGATATTTTGATTATGATTCAATTGGGCATATGATGGCATAGGAAATAAGACAACGGCACTGGAGTAAATAACAAACATGTATTATTAATAAATGGTTACATAGAGTTGATTAAGCGTACAAATAGTGAAGGAAAGGGTTGTTTCCCTTGTCACATTAAGAAACAAAGACAATAATTGAATAAAGTTCCTGAAAGAAAAAATAATGATACGTACAAACTTAAGTTGAAGAAGGTTCCAATTGGAATATGTGTGTATTAAAGAAATAAATTGCCGCCTAATTGTGACCTGTAATTAGTGCAGGTGTGTGAGCAAGAATTAAACCAATGTCCCTCTGCCATACTGGATAGCAAGAAGGTCTCACCTGAGTTGGGAAACTGCTGCACATTCTTCCACTATCACCGGCTGATAGCGGATGCCCAACTGAAAGAATCATGTGTGTCCACTGCTAAAACACGCAAACTAAACTGCGCGGGAAAGATGTGATAAATAACTGAAATGTGCGCGTCTCAAAGACGAGAACACGCCAGACAGAAGTAGATGTGTAGGTGTGAAATATGCAATAGGTAAATGCACAAATGTGTATGTGGGTGTGAATGTAAAGATGTGTACGTGAGCACCACAAATATATAACAAAAATTGGAGTTTTAAAACACTTTTGAGGAGAGAAATTGCACAGTTCAGTGTATAATTAATAATTAAAATTTTTCTATTGCTTGAAGAATAAATTTTATCAAGTCAAAATGTTATGTCGTGAGTAAGAATAAATAACTCAACAACAAGAATAGGTTAATTGTTGTATTCTGTGAAAATAGTATTTACAAAGGTTATTAGTATCCAATACAAGAATAAAGGTTAATCGTCTCAATTATGAGCAATGGGTACTTCCGGGTCGTCACCGGAAGTCTACGACTGACTTGTCGATCGGCTGCTCGGCACACTCCCCTACATAGATGCCACCATTACTTCTTTCCGTTTCTCATCATATACAAGGCTGGTGCAAGGGTCTCATGCTCCAATCTAACCTATAATACAACTCCATCATGATATGGGGACCTCTCCATACTACTACATCTCAATTTTCATGAGGTAGTTTTCATATGAAATACAAATGTGGGTTGTGGTGCAGTGGATATCGGCTCAGAATGAGAAATCAGGGAGCTGAATTCAAATTCCAGTTGAATTCCTTGCATCCACTTTTTTTTTTTTTTTAATCATATCACCCTGAGCAAGGCAGTAATGCCACTGATTGCAGGGGGCTACGTAAGAATGAAAAGATTGGAAAAGAGAAAGCCGGAAACCATATCCTAAACAGGGAACAAGGAGTGAGCTTCTTCACCCATTCAATAGACGTGGGTGGAGTGTGAACCAGGCAATAGTTTAGTCTATCTACTCCAATTGAAAAAAAAAGAAAAAAAAAAGAGTAAAAAATTGGAAAAGAGTAAAAGATTGGAAAAGAGAAAGCCGGAAACCACATCCTAAACAGGAAACAAGGGATGAGCCCCTTCACCCGTTCAATAGACGTGGGTGGAGTGTGAATTACGTGCAAATACTCTTGGGAAAGATATTTATCTGTTTCTTCCCTCCAGTTATGGGTTAAATAACAGGACAGATTGGGTTCTATAGCTTTGGATGGCAACCAGTCTACTGCAGAAAATAATGGCAACCTACTGCAGGATAATCTTCTGCCCAGTCAGTCATGTCTCTTTCAAGACATTTTTGCCCAAGTGTGTATCACGTATGGCACTTAAATGACTGACTGAATTGATCATATGCAATATAAGTAAATAATTCAACTAGAAAAATTGAAAATAAATACAATGTATCTAAATATAAATTATAGACATGCTATAATAGATCAGTCAGTTAAGTGCCATACGTGAAACACGCTTGGGCAATCATGTCTCGAAAGAAATATGACTGACTGGGCAGAAGATTATCCCGCAGTAGGTTGCCATTGCTTTCTACAGTAGACTGGTTGCCAACCAAGGCTATAGAACCCAATGTGTCCTGTTATTTAACCCATAACTGAAAGGAAGAGACGGATTAATACCTTTCCCAAGGGTATTTGCGCGTAAGTGAATGCAATGAATTCAGCTGGAATTCAAACTCGGCTCCCCGATTTCTCGTTCCGAGCCGATATCCAATGCACCACAATGCACATCCTATGATAGGATTCCATCTTAAACCAACAATGTTTTGTGGCAATTAACATCAACTTGAGATTTTTCTTGTTAAAAAGTTAAATAATTTTAACACATTCAACATGAGGGATAAAGCATGAGCAAAAGAAATTTAAGGATTTGGATGGAAAAAAAGACCCCAGAATAACGGAATAGTCAGTTATACTTAGTTTTATTTGTAACATAAATGTAAAAGGGGATTAAAATGCACCAGCCCTGCTTTATATATATATATATATATATATATATATGGGTATAGTTGCTAGTCCATAAATGGTGAGGATAATCCAACAAGATTTCCTTAATATAAATTATTAATAGATAAATCCATATAGAGAGCTTGATGGGTGTTAACCAGAGCGATTTGGTTTTTTTCAGAGGTCATGCCATTTAAGACGGTCAAAATAACTTCAAACGGATCCTACCCATATTTGGAACTGGACTCTATCTCTCTTCTTTCCTCCCTCCTTCCCCTTACATTTATTGTCATTTATTTATTTGTTTGTTTGTAATCTTATCTTTATTGTTATTATTTCTGTTATGTTTCCTCTTCATTTTAAGAAAACGTTCATTCCGGCAGAAATTTTATGCCAGATGGAGGAAATATTGTAAAAGAGTCTGATGATATGAGCTAATTAAGCTCATTGAAATGAACTATAGTTTATAACTATATATATATATATATATATCCAAAGGAATAAGGAATAAAGAAAATTATTGCAACATTCAAAACATTAATTTAAAACAGTGCTCAATATAAAAATAGAGCAATGAATATTTATTATTAATTATTACTTTAGAACATGTACGAACTACTACAAAATTGTAGATTTTGTTTCGACACTGAAAGAACACTATCTCATCAGGTAGTTAATAATGATGGTAATAAATGTTTTATTGAAAATAAACACACACATATATGTGTTTTAAATAATAAGAGAAACTGCAAGTGTTCTTTTATAAAATATATTATATTTTATTTTTTTTATTTTATATTCTACTACACATGCTTCTGGTTTCATGACCTTCTTCAGGAAGAGAGTGGTTGTTAGTCATTGTCTTGCTTGTTTGTGGTAGTAGTTCACATCTTATACTCATGAGAAAATCTTTTTCTGCTTTATGGGGTAATAAAATCATTTCGAATATGCAGAATTAGAGCGCTCTAGCTATTGGGCGTGTATAATGATATGCGCTAAAAAGTCTGCCTACTTCCACCGAATGCCCATAGCCCAGGGGTAGAGTCGCCGACTGACGCCATTTCAGTCGGGTTTCAATCCTGGGTAAAAAAGCAATCGGAGTCTAACCGTACTGATGAGCTGTGATACGGCAAAAAAGATCTGTCTGCCGATGACTATATATATATATATATATATATATATATATATGTGTGTGAATATATTCAGTTGAATTGGTGTGAGTTTGTGACCCTGGATTTCACGCTTTTGCGATCATCAGACAAATTGATCAAATTTTTATAAACTGCTTTCAAATAAGTACCACGCATATATATTATATAAATAATATAATATATATATATATATATATATATATATATATATATAAGTGAAAAAGGAATGAAGAAAGAAATTTTTTTACAACGTCCAAAACATTAATTTAAAACAGTGCTCGATATATAATATATAGAGTTGTGAATATTTATTATAAATTATATTTTAGAACATGTACAAATTTTTTATATATCCACTACAAATCATACATTTGTTTCAACATTGAAACTACAATGTCTCAGGCGGTATGGACAGGAATGGAAAGCTTCTTTTCTTATATTTAGTGAGTTGTGTGTGGGATGTTGGTGGGGGTTAGTGATAAGGGAATAAGTCTTGTGAATTGTCCGTTTGAATTTTGAAGAAAGTGGTGTGGGTAGTGAATGTAGTTGATTAATGAGTGTCTTGGAATTTTGTAGACAGATTTAACATTAGCAGATAGGATGTAAGTTA
Source organism: Ascarosepion bandense (assembly GCA_037127315.1). Classification (NCBI taxonomy): domain Eukaryota; kingdom Metazoa; phylum Mollusca; class Cephalopoda; order Sepiida; family Sepiidae; genus Ascarosepion; species Ascarosepion bandense. The sequence continues at coordinate 2,673,827 of JBBBDQ010001368.1, forward strand.
TATGATCTTGCGACTAGACTTTATCCTTTGGATTTCTTAAAAGAGGCTTTCCATTCCCGTCCACACCACCTGATGAGACATTGTAGTTTCAATGTCGAAACAAATGTACGAGTTGTAGTGGATATATAAAAAATTTGTCGATGTTCTAAAATATAATTTATATCTATATCTGTTATATCTATATAGAGAGCTCAATGGATGTTATCCAGAGCAATAGGATATTTATAAAGGAAAACTCAACACATTATTTAAATTGGTTATAGATTATAATTCAATTGAATTATAATTTAGAACCAATTTAAATGATGTGTTGAGTTTTTCTTTATATATATATAATTTTTTTTTTTATTTATATATATATATATATATGCTCATTCCAGGTTCAAATGTTATTAAGGAAAAAATAAAATTATGATGATGTTATTTTTCTGTCCTCCTGCTAAGAGAGGTTGTTAATATTATACAAGAAATTGTAAGAAGTTAGTTTTGATATTTTTAAAAAATAAATCCTACTTGTGTTGTCACAAGTTGCATAAACACCTAGTCTAATAAAAACGTAATCATTAGATTGATAAAGGTTTTAAACCATTGTTTAGCATAAACACATTTCTTTTGGATATAAAACAAACAAAAAGATTTTTTAAAAAGTGAGTGGGATGTGGAAAATTGTAGCGTTAAACTTACCACTTCTTCCTGCATCCTGCAACTGAATTTTAAGCAATTCCATTGGCGTAGTCACAATAATTTGACATAAACCAGCACCTGCTCCAGACAAAAGCTCGCGGTGAAACGGGAGCTTGTTGCTGAATGAAAACAATAAGAAAAAAATTTGATGCAACAAATGGGGAAATTGAAAAAATTTTTTTAACTTTTTAGATTTTATCCTTATGAAAAATTTAAAATGTTTTTAATATTTTATCTTTATGATTACTGATTTGAATAGTATTCACTTCCTTATTTATCTATACTTCTGAGATGGGTTACTATTTACATCATTTACATTGTATGGACTGATGAAGGCTGTAGTGTACAACGGCTGAAACATTGTGAATATGTCAATAAAGATGAGGATAACAGTCCGAATAATGTAAATAATGTATTCACTTCCTATCCAATATCTGTAAAAAGCTGGTTCTGTTATTTTTGCTGACTAGCAAAAGAAAGTACCTATTCTCCCTACCCACTCTCTGAGACAAAAAAATATGAAAAGAAAAGAAAGAAAAAGAAAAGAAAGAAAAAGAAAGAAAAAGAAAAGAAAAGAAAGGAAAAGAAAAGAAAAAAGAAAAGAAAGAAAAAAAGAAAAAAGAAAGAAAAAAGAAAAGAAAGTAAAAAAAGAAGAAAAAAGAAAAAGAAAAGAAAAGAATAAAGAAAAAAAGCATAAAAAAAAGAAAAGAAAGAAAAAAGAAAAGAATAAAGAAAAAAGAAAAAAGGATGCTAACTTAAAATTACTTTCTAGTCTATTAATACTTTTAGTTGGAATCTTGTCTTTTCTTACAACTCTTACTCACCTGCCACCCACCATCTGAATAGGTGGTGAACAGTTTCCCAGTCATAAAGCCTAGGCAAAACTTGTATTTTCACTAATATCTACCAAAAATATCTGACTTCCCATCAGAGCAGACAGTCAGTGAAGTGCCATACATGATACACACTTGCGCAATCATGTCTTTTTTGAGTCATGACTAACTAGGCAGAAGATTTTCTTGCAGTTGTTTGCAATTTCTTTCTATGGTAGACTGGTTGTCAACCAAGGTTATAGAAACCAATTGTTTGCAATAGACATTACTACAAGGAAGTGTACGAAAACTGTAAGGCTGTACAAATTCATTGGCAAGTCACAACTGAACAGATAACATCATTCTTGCTCAATTTCACCTACTGATAAGCAGTAATGTATAGCCCAGTACAATATGTTACTGTTAGGGGTAGATGGATCTCCATAAATGTAGTGAAAGCAATCCCTTTAATGAAACCACAAGTAAACCATTTAAATCAACTGCCATTGAAATGCAGGAGGGCAGTCAGGTGTAAATGGTCCTACATGATAAACTACGTATTTTGTTTTTACACCACCCACTTTCCTCGAGCATAATATGCATGCTAGTGAACAGGGTTGAGGAATTCTGACAGTCTTAATCTCCATAGGAATGGGGAACTGTAAATGAGTACTTAGTCACTGTCATGATCATTTATCCATCACACCCAATCATGTATAGGGCAGCAACTTTTGTTGCTGTTTCTGTAACAAACTGTTTTTTACGGGCAAGGTTGTTAGCTCTGCACCCAAACCCCAAACCTGGAGGACGGGTGGACCATTCTTGGTCCTTACATTTACAGCACCTGGTATTCCCAAATGGTCACCCATTTAAGTACTGACCAGGCTTGATGCTGCTTAACTTCAGTGATTGGACAGAAACTGGTGTATTCAACACAATATAGCCATAGACACTTAGTCACTGTAAACAAACATTATTATCACGAATACCAAAACCCCATTTCTCATTGCCTTTCATGGGGGTTACAATGGGTGGGGGGTGATCTACTGTTGTCTTGACCTCAGTGCAGTATTTGAAAAATTAGCTATGGGTCATCAAAAAGAGACTTCTTGCATTAAAAAAAAAAATAATAAAAAAATCTACATTAATTTCACCCTTCAATGTTTACACACTTAACCCCATAAATCTATCTGCACTTGTCTCATTTGTCATTGAATTGAATATCAACATCATCTTGGATATCATTGTGTTGGGAAAGGCTGTGTCTTCATCTCAACCTGGAAAAATTCTCCTGGTAATCTATTTGGCAATGAATCCATAGCTAAATCTGCTGTCACGAAGGTCACTTCACTGCGTAGGGCCAGGAAGTTTTCTCCTCTGAATCCATCTTGCATATATATAAATCTACCATCTGTCCGTGCATTGAATACTCCTGTCACATCTGGTTGGGTGCCCCTGCTATTCATCTCAGGGTTCTTGACAAAACCCAACGAAGAATCTTCAATGTAATTAATTCCAACCTGGTAGCTCAACTCCAGTCACTTTCTGACAGACATAATTTCTTCGTCTCTTCTACAAATACTTTCATGGCTTCTGCTTTGATGAGCATAGCTCCTTGGTTCCCCCTCTGCATGAATTTACTTGAGCTACTAGATTAGTAACTAGGTCTCACCCTCACAGTGAAACCAATTAAATGTAACCACAACTTCTACTCTATCAGTTTCTTTTTTCACACTTCCTGCCTGTGGAATTCCCTTCCATATAATTGCTTCCCTGACAGCTACAATCTGCAAAAATTTAAATGTAAGGTCAATTGCCATCTCTTATCTCCTTGACTCACATCCTTTCCCTGACAATCCTTGTATCATGTTCTTTTCCCATTCCACTCTACTCTCATGCAGCCCCCTTCACACCAGTGTTCTCATCCTTCTCTTACCCATTCTCTGACACCCCCTGTAACTTGTTCCTCTTTCTCATCACTTTTCTCTTTTGTAACCCCCAGCACACCAGTGGCAGTACTACCTTGCTTGGGGTGAAATGATTATAAAAAAAAAAATCACCCCAACTTCATTTCTCACCACCAATACAATGTAAAGAAAGGGATCATCTGCTGCTTACAACATTGAGCAAAAGTCATAAGTGGCAACTCAGAGATTTTTTTTTTTTATCATATCACACCGAGCAAGGCGGTAATGCCACTGATTTGCAGGGGGCTATGTCAGAGTGAAAAGATTGGAAAAGAGAAAGCCGGAAACCACATCCTAAACAGGGAACAAGGGATGAGCCTCTTCACCTGTTCAATAGACGTGGGTGGAGTGTGAACTGGGCGATAGTTTAGTCTATCTACTCCAATTGAAAAAAAATGAAAAAAAGAAGAGTGAAAAGATTGGAAAAGAGAAAGCCGGAAACCACATCCTAAACAGGGAACAAGGGATGAACCTCTTCACCTGTTCAATAGACGTGGGTGGAGTGTGAAACCGGCAATGGTAAGTAGTACTCTACTATGTAACAACTATCTTTGGTACATGACAGCCAACTTGAATGGAAGGGTGCAAGATATTGGCAACACTCAGAAAACAGCTTCGGTCTATGTGAAAGGATTATCAGAAAAACCACAAAAGATCTGTGGTTCATATGACATCAGGACGACCCTCAAAAGTGGTTCAACATTTTGCAGATACCTCTTTTAGGTAAGACCTCCCATGGAGGAGAACATGATTAATGACTGTGGACGCTATCCATGCACTTGTGGCAGTAAATATAAAGGAGAAACACCCTGCTCCCTCAAGGTAAGACTGCAAGAACACCGTAAAGCCTTCATCATCATCATTCTGCAGCCTCGGCCGAGATATAACTCACTAAACCTTTCCAGTATTCCCTATTTGTCATAGCTCCTGTAAGGTCTTCCTTGGCGATAGATCTATCTCTATGTATCCTGTCTGGAAAGGTTAACTTACGAGGTCGATTGTGAGATGATGGGTGCCTCCATAATACAAATGATGAAACAAGTTCATCTGTGGCACGTGCACAATGCCCAGCAAACTGGACACGTCTCTTTTGAACTAAGGTTGATACTCTTGGTAGGTCTCTATATATCATTTCTAGAGTTGGGTGGTTTCGCCATGAAAGATCAAAGCCTTAACATGAAGAGAAATAGAAAAATCAGGTGAGGCTGACCACATACGGGGGAAAAAAGGGAGATCCCCACCTTTTGTGGGATCAGGTTGAAATAATAGACATAAAACACCACTAGAAAATATGAAACTTAAGAACACTGTAAAGCCATAACACAAAACACATAAATTTTAAGGAATAAGTGCATATGATAGGCCACAAAAATCTAAGTCGGCCGAGAACTGAAATGGATACAATATGGGAACCAATAATACAGAGTGCTAGAGAAAAATTAAAACAAACAACAAAATTCTAATATGAGCTCAGGTAAAAAAATAAAAATAAAAATGGTTATTGAGACATTATGTTTATAAGTCTAAAGAACTCGATGTCAAGGCTCAGTGGATAAAAGCATTGGTTGAATACAGCGACTTGATCTAAAGTGTTATGAGTTCAATACCTGACTGCAGCAGAGGTGAACAAAAATAACCTTGAGCATAGTATTAAAAGAGAGAGATCTGATAGGGAAACATCTGGAAAAGGCATGGCTCACAGAACTAGAACAATCTACTCTGGTGAACAAAATGAAGAGCTCAGCTTGAAATTCAAATCACCTGAAGAAGGCCGGAGTGTTCGTCGGCTGAAATATTGTAAATATGACAAGAAAGATGACGACAACAGTCTGAACAATGTAAATAGTGTAAATAATTGCAAAAGCTCATCTCAGAAATACAGACAAATTATAACAGTGTGTCTATAACAATCACCATCACAATGATCATAGTTGCAACATGTTTGGCATTGCAATTCACCCCTGAGGATGATCTCTGTGGAGATCAAAATTACTTGGGTAGGGAAAAACTATGGTGCCTTCCTTGTTGGATTTCATCTTAACATCAGGAAACTGATTAGAGGACTAGAAAGAAATATTATAAAAAACCATAGACAGAATATGTCGATGTTATTCAATGAAACATATATGTGAATGAACGAGAAAAGGATATGTACATTTGGCGAACCTGAACAAGACTACCACCACCTTTAAATTTGTTGTTTTTCTTTTTTTTTTTTTTACTTTTTTTAGTGCAGTCTTATCAATTATTACATAGTTTCCAATAATCAAAGAAATTGGAAAAATTTCAATATTTAAACACTTTTAGGGGCAGTCCAGTTTTTCATACAACGTTATAGTACATCGATCCTCCATTTTGGAACCACTCGCATTGGGGTCGCTTTGTTTTTTTGTTTTTTTTGGAGGAGTTGTTGCTCTTGTTTTTGTCTTTTTCAAGTTTTCTTTAGTTCTTAAAATGGCATCTTCCTCAGAAACTCCAAGAATGGCTTTATTCAAAAATTTCACAAAGGATTCAGTTGTTGAATATGCGCAAGCAAAAAAGTTAATTGCACATGATTGATTTACTATAAGGTTGTATGAAAAACTGAGCACCCCCCACCCTTAAAATTGTTTAAATATTGAAATTTTTATAAATTCTTTTTGTCAATCAGAAAGTTTAGGGTTTAATCGATAAGATTGCACTGAAAAAAGTAAAAAATAAATCGATAATCAACAAATTTACAAGTGGTTGTAATGCCGTAGTGGTGAGTGATTCCGAAATGGAGAATCAATTTATTATAATCTTGTATGAAAAACTGAGCCCTTCCTAAAATTGTTTAAATATTGAAATTTTTCCAAATTGCTTTTGTTGATTGGAAAGTTTAGGGTGTAATCGAAAAGACTGCGTTGAATAAAGTAAAACAAAATGAAAAATAACAAATGTAAAGGTGGTGGTAGTCTCCTTCAGGTCCGTCATACATTTCTATATATGAGAACAATGCCAAGGAAATAAAATCAAACTTACTTGTCTGTTCTAAGGGCATGGCGGAAAAAGTCATTGCCTACCAATTTGATGGCCTTTTCTGGTGTAATTAGTAAAAGGTTGACACCAGATCCTACAAAAACAGAAAATAAAAAATAAAATAAAATAAATAAAAGAAAACACACACACACACACACATATATATATATATATATATTAGGATCACCATAAAAAAAGGGTCAAAAGTTACCTCCCCTGGACCATTCAAGGGAGTCTGTTCCCCAGCTAATAGGTGCATGCTGGGAGACAAGGAGAAGGGACTTCCGGTAGAGGTTAGCAAACATGGCAGGCAGAACCTTGCCAGGCTCTCTGTACACACACCGTTATTCAACATCCACAACTGATCGTTGTACTCATGTTTCCACAATAATAAATTCCCTGGTTATTTCCAATACTCGTCAAGTGTGTCATTTTTCCATTATCGTTATTTTGTCATGTTTAAATATATATATATATATATATATATATATATATATATATATATATATATGCAGAATTTATTGAAAATGACAGACTAGGAATTATCATATTAAGTTTTTTTTATATAATTTTGTGCATGTTCATAATTTGAGTTATGAAAAGAAAAAAATCGTAAGAACACGTAAAAAAGAGATTGCTGCTCAAACACACACATATAAGTTGACAAACATTTGCCAGCAAGTTTCTGAGAAAGGGATCTTGCTGTGCATTTAACAAATAATGGACAGGTCTTTAAATTTACTTCTTAATTTTACTTGTTTCATCTTCAATTCTGTAATTAAAATGCCTTATATCATCTATTTGTACTTATGCATGTTATATATATCGTATATTTGGGCAGCAATCTCTCTTTTATGCAGGTTTCATTAAAGATGACAGACAAGGTGTGACGATTAAATTTCAAGGATGACTTATTTTATGTGTAACAGAATGTATGTGGTGTTATGTATAATGTGGAGTAGTGGTATGTGTTGTGTACCAAACATGGGTGTAAATAAGTATATGTGTGTGTGTGTGTGTGTGTATATATATATATTCGGGCAGGAATCTCTGTTTTTATGCAGATTTCATTAAAAATGACAGTCAAGGTGTGATGATTATGTTTTTTTTATGTAATTTTCCATGTGATCTTATGATTTCTTTCTTTTAAGGGCATAAATTATATAAACTTTGTCCGAATGTTTTGTTTATCAGAGCTCTTTTGGCTATACTTTTAGCCATTTTTGAGGATGAATATTATTTTTACGTGTAACAGAATGTATGTGGTGTTATGTTTGATGAAGAGTAGTGGTATGTGTTATGTAACGAACACGGTAGGCATGTTGTTAGCATGTTTGTAGTTGATGTAATCGAGTGCTGGTTCTTTTCTTTTTATTAATAACACCTCCATTATTTTCATATGTGGATGTGTAGCATAGGGAGCTGGTTAATGTTTCTTTGATTCAGCCTTGTGTCAGACTTAACCGAACTCCCTACAGCTTACAAGTTTTATGCAGAGTTATAATCATCAGAAGGTTGGTTGTCGGCAGGTTGGAATATGTGAAATTGTGTGGAATAGCATAAGAATCTACCAAGGCTGACAAAGCAAACCTTGCTGCCGAGCTTGAAAAGAACCTCCAATTCATGGTGGACTGGGGTAAGAAATGGCTCGTAAATTTTAATGCTTCCAAAACGAAGCTGCTATCTATTAACCATCATAGACAATTGTTCCTCCCACCCATTAACATGAATCAGGCTTCTCGCCCTGAAAGTAAAACACTGCGCCTCCTCGGATTAACTCTCACATCAGACCTTAAGTGGAATGACAATATAGAATCCATAGCTAAATTCGCTACTAAGAAAGTCGGTTCTCTGTGTAGGGTCAGGAAATTATTCCCATCCAAAACAATCCTGCACATATACAAATCTATCATCCTCCCATGCATTGGATATAGCTTCCACATCAGGTCAGGTGCTCCTGTAATCCACCTAGGGATCCTTGACCAAATCCAATGGAGAGTCTGTAATGTGATGATCCCGACTTGGCTGCTAGGATACAGTCGGTTTCTCACTCTTCCTTGTGTCTCTTCTACAAATACTTTCACGGCTTCTGCTCCGATGAACCTAGCTCACTGGTGCCCCCTATATATGAATTTACTCGAGCCACAAGATAAGCAACTAGGTCCCACCCTTTTACTGTGAAACCAATAAATAGTCAATGCAAATTCTACTCCAGCAGCTTCTTTTCTTGCACTTCCCGCCTGTGGAATTCCCTTCTGAATACTTGCTTTCCCGACAGCTACAATCTTCAAGAATTTAAATGTAAAGTCAATAGTCACCTCCTGTCTCACTAACTTGCATCCTCTCTCTCATACTTTTTTCCTCCATCCACCCCACTCATCAGTATTCTCTTCCTTCTCATACTCTCTTCCTGACACCCTATGTAGCCTATCACTCTTTCTCATAACAGTCCTGCTATGTAACCCCCTGCACAACAGTGGCAGTAAAATGCCTTGCTTGGGGCCACACAATTATATAAAAAAAAATTTAGAAAAATAAAAAAAATAGATATTTTTCATTTTAACTAGAAATTTATTAAAAGGAAAGAATAACACAAGATGTAGAAGTTAATGTTCAATTAGAAACATTATTAAGAAGTTATGAGTTCGTGTTCAATGATAAAGTTGAGTTAAGGGTAGCAAGTTCAAGTTCTACAAAATGTTTGTAGTAGTAATTGTTGAAAGAGATAAGGAGAAAGAGAACAAGGTGCGACCTGACCTCATCTTCAAGTGGAATTGAAGTTGGTTACATTTTAGTTCTTTTGTCTCTCTGCTCTCATCTGTGACTCTTGACTGATGCCAGGTCATTTATATGGTCTTTTTGAATTTAGCACTGGATTGAAAAGTCTTCAGATCTTGTAAGTTGCTCCCATTGGTCAAAAATCATTTTAACACCTACTTGCAAAATCTGCTTTTTTTTAAGCATATGGTCAATCCTTTTTCTATTTGGGAAAACCAGGATTTCACATGTCCTTGTGAATTTTTGTAAAAGTGAAGAAGAAGGTTGATTTTAATTAATTTCTTATCCCCAACAGATGATGCTGTGATATTTGTGTTGTTGACAAGTATGTCTCTATGTGTGTTTAAATGAGAAGAAAAAAAATCATAAGCTCACATGAAAAATTATATAAAAAAAACTTAACCATCTGTCATTTTTAATGAAATATTATATATATATATATATATATATATATATATATATATATATATTATACACACATACTCAAGAATAAAAACTGAGTGGTTTTATAAACCCATTGCTCATATAATATTTCGCAGCTCTCTTATTGACCACTCACCAGACCAAATTCAAACAACAATGAATGGGTCAAATTTATCCAGAAAAAGTTAAGTAAAGAAGAAAAGAGAAAAAGAAAAAGAAAAAGCGAAGAAAAAATAGGGAAAAGGTGGTTAACTTAGCATTGTTACATTTTAGCATCATGCTACGACCTTGGCCTAGATTTACAAAAAACAGTCATTAAGGAAATCAGTGAATACTGACTTGGATATTTAGTTGTCTATTTTTAGATGCATGACATTCAAAATTAAACTTGAATTTTCACTAGAAAATTGAATTGCTAGTTTTTCTTATTAATTCTAATTGTAATGATACTATTATATTAGTATATAAAGCATATTGGTAGTAATAACATGATAATAAAGAAACTAATATTTAAAAACTTTAAAGTAATAACAGTAATAAAAATGATAAAAAATTAAATAAATAATAATAAAAACTATATAAAATATATATATATAAAAATAATAATTCTAATAATAAAGACAAAACATAACAAATGAATACAAAATAATAATTCAAAAAACTAAAAAAAAAATACTCTTACATTAAAATAATATAAAACTATAATTAAGAATAAACATATAAAAATAATAATAATAAAAACAATAATAGTAAAGTACACATGATATCAATAATAGTGAAAGAAAAAAAACTTTTGTTCTTGATTATAATACACTGTTAAATTTTAATATTGAGTTCTCTTTGGATTTAATTTCCTGTGGAATTTACCTTACCAAATACCAAGGATTCTACTTATATATATATATATATATATATATATATATATATATATATATATATCTCATAATGGATTGTCAGTTCAATATAAAGTCCCCACAATACATCTATAAAAAGAAGTTTTTTAAAACTTAACTGGATAAATCTAATTTCATTTTATCTTGCAGAGAGGAAAAAAGTGCGCATTAATTACCTCCCTTTATTTTTAAGCTTATTACACTAATGACTAAATTATTTTATCTTACAAGTAGGTACCTTCACTAACTTGCTGAAAAAAAAAAAAACAGCATAACATGAAGAAAAAAAGGCACTCAAACTTAATAAAAACAAAGTTTTTCCTTCAAAATATTTCTGCCATTATTAAAAGGAAAGATCAAAGTAATTTTTCATTACTTTTAAAAATTTTTTAATCCTTTCTAACACATTCAAAACTCTGGTAAAAAAAAAATTTTGTCAGCAAGTGACCAAATTGTTACTGGAGTTCACCATGGATGATGTCATATTATGCAATTCATTATTTTTTCAGTGTAAAACACATTAATTCGAAAAGTCTTGTAAAAATCAAATAATTGTCGGATTTTAATGAAACTTTCAGGACTTATATACAAATGAATAAGATTAATTTAAAAATCATTATTTTTATAAAACCTCAGCAAAAGTACATATTTATTTCATCTGTTACACCCCACCCCTGAATACTCCATATACATTCATGAAATTTTAAGAAATTAAATTCTGTTGTGAAAATTTATTTTGTTAAATGCAAAACTTCTTCAGGAATGTAAAATAAAAAAAACTATGAAATTATTTAATTAGATAAGCTTTTAGTTGGTTTTAAAAATACATATAAATATTAAGAACATTATAGTCTAAAGAAAAAAAAATTCCCATGAATAATGACTTTTTACAAAACTGGTTTTAATTTTTTATCTTTTAATTATGATAATTTGGAAAATTTTAAAAATATTTTTTAAATTCTTCAAAGCTTTGTTATGGTTAAGTTATTAAGTGAAAAATTATATTTAATAACCAAAAATTGGAAAGTTTAATATAAATATTTGAGCCAGGAGATTTTTTTAAATAATCAAAAATTTTTTTGGTGTATAAGATTTTTTTTTTAAGTATGGTATTTTCTGTGTTCCATTAAAAGGTCATGTGTTTCATGGTTTCTTCTCCTTACATGAAAAAAAAAATGGGACAGTTATTCCAATTCTAGTCAACCATACTTATAACCACATCTGGCTATCATCAATCACTTCACACCTCTGTGATTAAGAAATTTTTATTCTAAATTTCTTGCTATAAACAAGTAATATTTGTGTAAATCTGATTAATTTAGTTTTAAATTTTCTAATTTTCCAAAAATAATGTGTCACAGATGTATATTTTATTTTTGCAAAATTTTTATAATTGATGATTAACTTTTGTTTACAAACTTATCAATTTGTCAAAATGGATGAAAAAAAATTAATGAATTTTGAAAACCTGAAAAAATTGAGATTCCAGTCAATATAATTTTTATCTTAAATACACTTTTGCTAACTGGAAATAGTAAAATTAATCATTTAGCGTTCAATTTAAGCTAAAATGAATGCTTCAAGAAAACTTTCATTTTTAAAAAAATTAGGTATTAAAAGAAATTTATTTTACTAAAAAGAACATTGTATATAATGATGATGATGATAAAGCAACAAATTACGCACTACTTATTTTGATTCAACATTTTATAACTCACTACTAACAGTTATTATGCCTTGACTGACTTCAATGGTACTCTAACAAACACTATCAGAACTCTCTCAGAACTCTGGGATTTACCAAAGTCCCCCGAATTGAGTGAATCAGAGTTCTGACTTAATCAAACACTCTGTTCCTCCAGGTGAATAAGAATCCAGTTGAAGCGTTGCCGAAAGGCAGAGTCTCATCTGAGTAAAGAGATCAGAGCCTAGCTTCGCATATGCAAGGTCTACTGTGAATATTTGCTCGAGTGTACACACTTGGAAAGCCTAATAGTAAAATCATTCTTGTGCCATATTCTGCCTTTGTGGAAAGGCTTGGATAAATACTGACTTCTTGCACTGAAATGGAATGTGACACAAGGTCGGGGTTTACGTGGGAAACCCAAGCACAGACACTTGGGTCAAGAGTCAAAATTTGCCCAGTCTCCGCATATGCTGAAATGGGCATTAAGCCTCTCTTTTCACCTCAGCTAAGTGTCTGTCTGTAGACAAAGCTTCAACTGAGTTTTTTTCTGCCTGAAGACAGAGTACTATACTGTCAGCCTTGATTTCATGCAGAACTCGGGTTATTTACCTGAGACTTCCCCAGAAAAGGTAGGATGTGAAACAAGTCCATTTTTTTAATTTTTAAAGAGAGGCATTGAGTGCATACACTCAGACAAAAATTCCCCCAGACCCTAAGCGGGATCTATTCTTGCCTTCTCTTCCCTAGATGAGAGACTGCACTTCAAGCAGAGCCTTGATGGGGTTCCTCTCTGTCTGAAGGTTGAATTTGCATGGAACTATGTATTTATCCTGACTCCCCTCACTGAAACAGGATGTGACACAAGATTGGGCTTTACATAGGGAGCTATACTCATGCCAAGGGTCAAAATTCGCCTGGATCCCACATATGTGGGATCCGGGCACTAAGCCGATTTTTACTTCTCAGCTGATCCCTGACTGAGTTGTTTTCTGCCTGAAACAGAGGACTCAACTGACAGCATTTGCACAGAACTGAGTATTTACCCTGAGTCTCCCCACCATCTGAGACTGGATGTGACACAAGGTCGAGCTTTGTGTGGAACCCGGGCATGGACACTCAGGCCGAGGGTCAATATTTGTCCAGCCCCTGCTAACCACAACTTACTAAGCTTGTCTTTTTTTCTCAGCTGAATCTATCCATAGACTGATTCCCAACTAAGATATCTGTTTGAAGACAAAAAGCTTGTCTGACAGCTGAGAGTTCAAGTCCTCCTGACAAAAAGTTGGATGTGACTTTTTACTTGTTGCATACTGAGCACGTACGTTCAGGCAAAATTCCTTGTAGATGGGTACTGGGTCTTGTCTACTTTTCCCCAGATGAGACTCTGCACTTTGGCAAAGCCTCGTCTGGGTTTTTCTTTGTCTGAAGGCAGAGAATCCAACAAGTCTGAGTTCGGGTGGAATTCTAGGTATTCACCAGAAACCTTTCCACTGAAGTCAGATGTGATACAAGGTCAATTATTTAATGTGGGAAACCTGAGCACTTAAGCTTTGGCAAAGATTTCCCATAGACCTTGTATAAGTCAGGGTTGGGCTCTTGTCCGTCTTTCTTCAGATGAGACTCTGCCCTATGACAATGCTTCGTCTGAATTCCTCTCTGCCAGGAGGCAAAGAATCCGAGGAAGTTGAGTTCAGATGGAATTCTGACCCTGAACTCAGAGTTATTTATTTAAGGCATCTTGCCCAGTTCATTCGTGTTACTGGGAATGTGCAATATCTATTTCACAACACCCATTCCTACTTTTGAAATTTTTTATTTTCTTAAATATATTTATTTCATTTCTTAGTATTCATCACCTCCTCTTTCTGGTGAGTTTGCCATGTACTGAACTTTATATTTCTTTCATTTTGGCTTCTTTTTTTCTTTTTCTAGCAATCATACTTGTACATTCATCTAATTCTTGTGGTGTTGGTACATCAAAGATATCATACAGAGATCGCATAGGTTCATTCTTTCTTGTAGGTCTTTCTTCAATAAACCTTTTCTTTAACTGATTCCAGTGCCTTTTTTCCCCATTTTTTCTTTCACCATATTTCATTCTTTCTTTTTTACATTCCTCTTCAACCTGTATTTACAAACTTGCCTCAGAAAAATTCAGCTTCAAAATAATTTCTCCAGATTTGGTAATGGGTAGTTATGAGATTTTAAACAGTTGTTTAACCCGGTGTTACCACCGTTGGAACAACTGTTTAAAATCAAAGAAATAATAAATTTGTAACAGTTGATTTACCACCGGTTAAACAACTGAGTTTAAAATCTCAAAATAAGAAATAATAAAATTGTGTTTGTGCTGATTTAATTAAGTTAAACAACTGTTTAAAAATCTCAAAGAAATAATAAAATTTGTGTTTGTGCTGATTTTATCAATGGGTTAAACAACTGTTTAAAATCTCAAAGAAATAATAAAATTTGTGTTTGTGCTGATTTTACCACCTAGTTAAACAACTGTTTAAAATCTCAAAGAAATAATAAAATTTGTGTTTTGTGCCGATTTTTACTCACCCGGTTAAACAACTGTTTAAAATCTCAACAGAAATAATAAAATTTGTGTTTGTGCTGATTTTTTACCAATCGGTTAAACAACTGTTTAGGTAACTTCAAAGATGAAATACCAAAATTTGTGTTTGTGCTGGATTTTTAACAATTGGGTTAAACAACTGTTTAAAATCACAAAGAAATAATAAAATTTGTGTTTCAGTTGATTTTAACAATTGTTAAACAACTGTTTAAATTCCGAAGAAATACTAAAATTTGTGTTTGTGCTGATTTTACCACCGGTTAAACAACTGTTTAAAATCTCAAAGAAATAATAAATTTTGTGTTTGTGCTGATTTTACCACTGGGTTAAACAACTGTTTAAAATCTCAAAGAAATAAAATTTGTGTCAGTTGATTTACCACCGGTTAAAACAACTGTTTAAAATCTCAAAGAAATAATAAAATTCAGCGCTTTTTGTGCTGATTTGAACACCGGTTAAACAACTGCTTAAAATCTCAAAGAAATAATAAAATTTGTGTTTGTGCTGATTTTACCATCAGGTTAAACAACTGTTTAAAATCTCAAAGAAATAATAAATTTAGGCGCTTGTGTTGATTTTACCAATTAGTTAAACAACTGTTTAAAAATTCAAGAAATAATAAAATTTGTGTTTAGCGCGATTTTTAACAATCGGTTAAACAACTGTTTAAAATCTCACAAGAAATAATAAAATTTGTGTTTGTGCTGATTTACCTCCACCGGTTAAACAACTGTTTAAAATCTCAAAGAAATAATAAAATTTGTGTTTGTGCTGATTTTATCAATTTGGTTAAACAACTGTTTAAAATCTCAAAGAAAATAAAATTTGTATTTGTGCTGATTTTACCACTGGGTTAAACAACTGTTTAAAATCTCAAGAACAATACCTTGTGTTTGTGCTGATTTTACTAACGTGGTTAAACAACTGTTTAAAATCTCAAAGAAATAATAAAATTTGTGTTTGTGCCGATTTTACCACCGGTTAAACAACTGTTTAAAATCTCAAAGAAATAATAAAATTTGTGTTTGTGCTGGATTTTACCAATCGGTTAAACAACTGTTTAAAAATCTCAAAGAAATAATAAAATTTGTGTTTGTGCCGATTTCCACCACCGGTTAAACAACTGTTTAAAATCTCAAAGAAATAATAAAATTTGTGTTTGTGTTGATTTTACCACCGGTTAAACAACTGTTTAAAAATCTCAAAGAAATAATAAAAATTTTATACAGTTGATTTTACTACCTGTTGGAACAACTGTTTAAAATCTCAAAGAAATAATAAAATTTGTGTTTCAGTTGATTTTACCACCGAAGTAAGTTTAAATCGTTTAAAATCTCAAAAGAAATAATAAAATTTGTGTTTGAAGTTGATTTTTATCACTGGTTTAAACAACTGTTTAAAATCTCAAAGAAATAATAAAAATTATGTTTATGCTGATTTTACCATTGCTACCAACTGTTTAAAATCTCAAAGAATAATAAAATTTGTGCTTGTGCTGATTTTACCAATCAAGCTAACAACTGTTTAAAATCTCAAAGAAATAATAAAATTGTGTTTGTGCTGATTTTACCACCTTGTGGGAAGTTAAACAACTGTTTAAAATCTCAAAGAAATAATAAAATTTGTGTTTGTGCTGATTTTACCACTGGGTTAAACAACCGTTTAAAATCAGCATAAATAATAAAATTTGTGCTTGTGCTGATTTTGTCACCGTTGCAACAACTGTTTAAAAATTCATAAAGAAATAATAAAATTCTAGGTTTTGTGCTGATTTTACCACTGGGTTAAACAACTGTTTAAAAATCAAAGAAATAATAAAATTTGTGTTTGTGCTGATTTTACCATCAAGTTAAATAACTGTTTAAAACGCAAAGAAATAATAAAATTTGTGTTTGTGCTGATTTTTTTAATACTGGGTTAAACAACTGTTTAAAATCTCAAAGAAATAAATAAAATTAGGTTTAGTTGATTTCACTGGGTTAAACAACTGTTTAAAATCTCAAGAAATAATGGTAATTTGTACAAAGGATTTACCACCTAGTTAAACAACTGTTTAAAATCTCAAAGAAATAATATGTAAAATTTGTGTTTGTGCTGATTTTGAACAATTGGATGAAACAAGCAACTGTTTAAATTCCATAAAGAAATAATAAAATTTGTGTTTGTGCCGATTTTGTCACCTACAACAACTGTTTAAAAATCTCAAAGAAATAATAAAATTTAAAGCTAAAAGGATTTTACCACCGGTTAAACAATCGTTTAAAATCTCAAAGAAATAATAAAATTTGGTGTTTGTGCTGATTTTACCACTGGGTTAAATAACTGTTTAAAATCTCAAGAAATAATGGTAATTTAGAAGAGTTGATTTACAATCAGCACAAACACAAATTTTATTATTTCTTTTCTTTACATACACTGTTGGTGCTGTCCATTTTGATAGTCAATTTTTTTTCAGTTCCACCCATTCTTTTTAAAACTTCATCCAAGGCAACAAATGGTACACTACATTTCGGTTTAAATACTGATGTCAACCCTTTTTTCAGTTAAAATTTTGCTTTGACTTTCGAACACTGACCCGACTCATCCATCAGAGCATTTGTAAACATCTTTTCAATTCTGTCTTTAAATTTTCACACTGTTTTTTTTTTAAGCTGGTCACTTGTCCACTCGTATTTTTGTAATAAATAATTACAGATAAATCCTATAACTCAATTCTATCCAATCAACACGAAATAAGTTTTTACTATTCTTAACATTAGCATTAGTTTTTATGTGTACTTATTAGGAAATGAAACTTATTTCACCAATAACAAATAATTTCTCACCCAACATGCTACATGATTTTTGAAGTTCTTTTTCATACAGGTTTTGTTTGCTTTCCATGTACCTTTGTTGATTATTGTCATATCGCTATCAGTGTTTAGTTGCATTTTTACATCCAGAAATTTTCTTTGGTTTTCTGTAATTAGTTTTTCTATCTCAATACTGTATACAAATTTTTTTCTTTGAGAACTTTTCCTTGCTTTAGTTTTACAGTGTGACATTTTATATCCCATTTTCCACACTTGTAGCAATTTAAATTTCTAAATGGACAGTAGCCTCCGAGATGTAAACTTTCCCATCTGGAACAAGAATTAATTTTTATTTTTCCCACATTTTTCTTTGGCTTGTATATATGCACATTCTTTTAGTTCAATTTCCTCCTTTATCACATCTCAGATTTAGGATTTTCTGACATTCATCAGATGTTTCTTGTAGTGTTAGTTTTTGTTTGTGTCCCAGTTCCATTAAGATTCCAGGATTTCTATGTCTTTTTTTCGCTGCTAATCCTTGAATGAAAATTAGCCCTTAAAATGTATCTGGAATCAGCTCATTTAACTTGAATCTTTCACATACTTTGTTAATGATTACGGCAGATGTGACAAAATCTTTGCCTTTTTTTGTCAGATTCATATACTTCCAATGAGTATAGAATAACAAACTTCTGCTGTTAAAAAGTTTTAATCCGGATATTTACTGTTTCTGCAAAGCAAATTTCTCCTGGTTTTCTTGATAGTACAGATTTACAGTATTTTTTTTTTTCTTGTAGCCTCAGTCACTGCATTCTTCTTAGCAAATTTGCGCATATCTTATAAAATAAGCAAAAATGGTAATCATCTAAAATGTATGTAAATTCATATTGCATTGAGAGTGAAAAAAATTAGAAAATTTTCTGTTTTCTCCTGAATTATTTCAATTAACTTTTGTTGTTGTTTCTAGAGTTTTAGCAACTGCTGGCGTTGTTGCTGTTACTTTATTTTTACCACTTAGGGTAATAATTCCTTCACATTTAAGAATATATATATATATATTTTTTTTTACTCTAATTTTACCACATGGGGTAATAATTCCTTCATATTTAAGAATATTTTTTTTTTACTCTAATTTTACCACATGGGGTAATAATTCCTTCATATTTAAGAATATATTTTTTTTTACTCTAATTTTACCACATGAGGTAATAATTCCTTCATATTTAAGAATATATTTTTTTTTACTCTAATTTTACTACATGGGGTAATAATTCCTTCATATTTAAGAATATATTTTTTTTCACTCTAATTTTACCACATGGGGTAATAATTCCTTTATATTTAAGAATATATATATATTTTTTTTACTCTAATTTTACCACATGGGGTAATAATTCCTTCATATTTAAGAATATCTTCTTTTTTCTTTATACACAGCAAAGAAAAAAATTATTCACTTATATGCACTGCAACAAAATGTTATGTTTTCCTACTCTGTATAAGTTTCAGTTCCTCCAGAAAATATATGAAGCAGAAAAACAAATAGGTTAAAGGTAAATATTTTAGACATATATGAAACAAGGTGAGCAAACAATTGAGATTTCAGCAGAGATAAACGCAGGATCATATATACAGATGGAAAGAAAAATGAAAGAGGAGTAAGAGGGATATTAGACAAAGATGTGAAGAAATTAATTCTTTTATACTGTTAAGAAAGGTTGTCATTAAACTCAAAGGAAAGCCCTTCAACATATCCAATATAGTTATATATATATACTGACAACAGTCAGTTGAGTGTCATACGCAATACATGCTTTAGGCAATCAGGTCTTGAAAGAGACATGACTGACTGGGTAGAAGATTATCCTGCAGTAGGTTGCCATTGCTTTCTGTGGTAGACTGGTTGCCAGCCAAGGCTATAGAACCCAATCTGTCCTATTATTTAACCCATAACTGGAGGGAAGAGACGGATAAATACTTTTCTCAAGGGTATTTGCGCGTAAGTGAAAGTGAGGAATTAGACTGAAATTTGAACTCGGCTCCGCGATTTCTGGTTTCGAGCTGATATCTACTGCACCACAACGCACATCTTAAAAGCAGATACAATGAACAAAATGAGTATTGAAACTTGAAGCAGGACACATTAAGAGAAGCTTTAGTAACATCAGTAATCAAGATCCCCTACCAAAATAGACAAAGAATAAAACATAGGACACTGCACAAAGAAATTAGGAACAAATTCAGGCAAGCTAAAGAGGAATGGCTCAAGAAAAAAATTATAAAAATAGAAAGTATAACAGAAACAGACAAAATACATGCTCATCAAAGAATGCATAAAAAACAAGAAAAGGACACTGATATTTGAGTTTAACGGCATATCAACCTTTGTGGGTTATTTAATGTTAAAAAGGTGGGGTTTTACAGGTATTCTTTTTTAATGTTCGTTTATAGTAAAAAAATTGATTCAGTCAGATTTTAATGAAAATTTTTTTTTTTATTCTTTTTTATTTTAGAAAACTGAAAATGTCTTCTAGTTTTGTATTCAAAAATATTTTGCTGAGAATAATTTTTTTTTCTTCAAAAATGTATTATTGGTAATAATTTTTTCTTCAAAAATGTATTGTTGGTAATATCTTTCCTTCAAAAATGTATATTTTTCTATAAAAGTCTATTTTTATGTATATATTTCAATAAAAGTGTATTTTTATACTTTCACAGTGTTTTGACCCCAGTTTGTTTGTGTGTGGGGGGGTAGCTATTAGCCCATAGCTGGGACCCTAACAGGTGCTACTACTCCAGGTCAGAGTGAACCTGGGAACAACAGCAATTAAGAGGTGGTTCCATGCTCCTCACAACCTCCCAATCAGAGGCCTTGCTGCCAGATGCAGTTTACCGTCATTCCCAAGACCATGATATTTGAGAAAGAAAAAAATTTAGTGATGGAATGAATACATTGGATAACTCTTCCATGAAGAAAGGGAATAATCAGCAAATCAGAAGTGGAATTAGCACTGACCAATTCAACAGAGACAAAGCAGTAAAAACTGACAGAATTGTAAGGAAGATGCTAGCAGCCTTTGATGATTTTGGCATAGACAAGATTACAGACATAATATACGAAATATACAAAAGTGGTGAGATACTGGAAGAGCTAAGTAGATCTATTTTAGTGTTTCCCAACCTTTTTTGGCCAAGCCCTACCTAATCACCTCTAGAATCCTGATGTCCCCCTCCCATATGTTGATATATAATTCTTATGTAAAAAGTGAACTCCATTTTAGGTGGTGCTTAAAAACCAATACTTTGATTCAAGCTTTTATTTTAAACTTTAAATTTAAAGTTTGTTTAAGGCTCAAACTACCTTAAAGCCTTAAGGTGGCTTAAACATACTTAAAAACAACATGGCATCCATGAAAAACAAAAAATAAATGAAAGACAAAGTTCTGAGCAAGAAATTACCAAAAAATAAAATATTAGGGATTGTCTCATATTATTTTTATGTTTATATAAAAAAAATCAAATAAAGTTTCAAGGCATGTAATAGAGAATTGAAATATTTAAATTTATAAACAAAAACTAATTTCAAAGGAAGCTTTTTTCTGTAATACTTTGATCAGTACTTTTAGTTAAATTGTACATTATACAGTAAAGTAAAGATATCAAATGCAAAATATCATTCAGCTCATTTCAGATAAGTACAATAAAGTTAGTCAGTTAGTGAGACCCTTGTGCTTCATGCCTGCTGCAAAGAGATTTTATATCAGGAACTAATTTAGTCAGTTTTAGTCTCAGATCTCCTCTTTTAGTAATATCCAGTTGATTTCTCTTCTTCAAAAGTAAATCAGTTACAGCACTAAAGCCACATTCAGCTAAATATGAAGATGGAAATGGTTCTAAAATTATTTTAAAATGGAAGTTATTCACCAGGTGGCAGTGCAATCGATGGTAATTTAAAAATCCAAGACAAATGGTGAATGAAAATCTATGTAACATTGGTAAATTTTTATTTATTGGAATGATAGGGCTAATAGATCACAAGAACAAAGACTTTTATTAGCAAAACATCTAGCAATCGAATTGCCTACTAAAAATTCAAATTGCTCCATGTTGGGAATCACTGATCTATTTTCATAACACTGCCAGATGTAATTCTAATGAATAGAGCATACAGCAGAATCAGATCGAAAATAGAATAAAAAAAACAAACTATGGATTCATTAAAGACACTGGAACAAGGAATGTGTCATTTATGCTCAAAATTATATCAGAAAGAGCAATACAAATGCAGAAGAATGTGTACCTGTGTTTTATGCAAAAGGGTTTGATAAAGTATGTCACAAAGAACTTTTGGAATTGAGACTCATTTTATCATATTTGGGAAAGATTGAATACTGCTGCCATATCTGGTCGGGTGCTTTTATCCACCTAGGTGTCCTTGACAAAATACAATGGAGAATTTGTAATATAACAGATCCCGACTTGGCAGCTCATATACAGTCACTTTCTCACCGGAGCAATGTGGCTTCCCTGTGTCTCTTATACAAATACTTTCACGGCTTCTGCTCTGATAAACTTAGCTCACTGGTGCCCCCTATATATAAATTTATTCGAGCCACAAGATTAGCAACTTGGTCCCACCCTTTTACTGTGAAACTAATAAATTATAAACACATTCTACTCCAGCCGATTCTTTTCTCGCACTTCCCGCCTGTAGAATTTCCTTCCATTTACTTGCTTTCCTGACAGCTACAATCTCCAAGGATTTAAATGTAAAGTCAATAGTCATCTCCTATTTCACTAACCTACATACTCTCTTACATGCTCCTTTCTCCATCCACTCCACTCTCATCAGTATTCCCATCCTTCTCTTACCCATTTCCTGACACCCCCTATAACCTGTCATTTTTTCTCATAACTTATCTCCTATGTAACCCCCTGCAAAACAGTGGCAGTAAAATGCCTTGCTTGTGGCGATATGATTATAAAAAAAAGTTTCTATACTATTATAATGTGGTTATAAAGTGGGGGATCAATTCTACATTACAATCAATATATAAATTGATCCCCTACTTTATATCCACAATAATCTTTCTCTTACCCACTTTCTTTCTCATAACTTTCCTCCTATGTAACCCCCTGCAAAACAGTCGCAGTAAAATGCCTTGCTTGGGGCGATATGATTATAAAAAAAAGTTTCTATACTATTATAATGTGGGATATAAAGTGGGGGATCAATTCTACATTACAATCAATATATAAATTGATCCCCTACTTTATATCCACAATAATTTTTCTCTTACCCACTTTCTGACACCCCCTATATAAGCTGTCACTCTTTCTCATAACTTTCCTCCTATGTAACCCCCTGCAAAACAGTGGCAGTAAAATGCCTTGCTTGGTGCGATATGATTATAAAAAAAAAATATTAGAATAATCCAGAACCTCTACTGGCAGCAAATCACCTGAATACAGATTAAAAATAAGTTCAGTAACTATACAAACTGGATGTGCATTGTGGTGCAGTGGATATCAACTCAGAACGACGAATTGTGAAGCCGAGTTTGAATTCTAGTTATATTCCTTGCATTCACTTACACACAAATACCTTTGGGAAAGGTATTAATCTGTCTCTTCCCTCCAGTTATGGGTTAAATAATAGGACAGATTGGGTTCTATAGCAACCAGTCAACTGCAGAATGTAATGGCAACTGACTGTGGGATAATAATCTGCCCAGTTAGTCATGTCTCTTTCGAGACATGATCACCCAAAGCGGGTATCACATATGGCACTTAACAGACTGAAATATACAAACATAGAAACGAGTATAAGACAAGGATGTGTCTTCTCACCAGACTTATTCAACCTATAGAGTAAGAAAATTAGTCGTCCTACCAAGATTCATTATTGACAGCCACAATCTTAACAACATAAGATATGCAGATAACACAGTGTTGATAACAGACTGAGAAAGGAAACCACAAGAACTACTACAGACAGTAGAAAGAAAGTGTGAAGAAAAGACTAACTACTAATTGCAAGAGAACGGAATGCATGCAAATTAGGAATTAAAGAAACCAAAATCAAACAAGTACAACAACTTATAGATGTGGGTGGAGTGTAAACCGGGCAATAGTTTAATCTATCTACTCCAATTGAAAAAAAAAAAAAAGAGTAAAAGATTGGAAAAGAGAAAGCCGGAAACCACATCCTAAACAGGAAACAAGAGATGAGCCCCTTCACCCATTCAATAGACGTGGGTGGAGTGTGAATTACGCGCAAATACTCTTGGGAAAGATATTTATCCGTTTCTTCCCTCCAGTTATGGGTTAAATAACAGGATGAATTGGGTTCTATAGCTTTGAATGGCAACCAGTCTACTGCAGAAAATAATTGCAACCTACTGCAGGATAATCTTCTGCCCAGTCAGTCATGTCTCTTTCAAGACATGATCACCCAAAGTGTGTATCACGTATGGCACTTAAATGACTGACTGAATCGATTATATGCAATATAAGTAAATAATTAAAAAAAGTGTAAAGATTGGAAAAGAGAAAGCCGGAAACCACATTCTAAACAGGGAACAAGGGATGAACCTCCACACCTGTTGAATAGACGTGGGTGGAGTGTGAACCGGGCGAGAGTTTAGTCTATTTATTCCAATTGAAAAAAAAAAAAAAGTGTAAAGATTTAACAGAATACAAAAAGTGTGACACTGAAATCCAAAGGTATATTGGGATAACGAAAAATGCCTTCGAAAAGCTAAGTAAAACATTAAGAAATAGAAAAATTTCCTTAGAAACAAAGAAATGCGTACTGAGCTGTTATGTAATATCAGTCCTCCTATATGACAGTGAATGCAAGACAATCTCCTTGCACACGAAGAAGAGACTTGAAGCAACAGACTTGTAGGGCTACAGAAGGATGCTGAAAATACCATGCATGAGCATTGACAAAGTTTTGAAGAAAATAGAAATAAAAGAGCATTTATATTTATCAGAAAAAGAGTGGAAATTTCTAGGACACAATGAGGAAAGTGGGTTTGGCAAATTTGATATTCACAGGACATATTGAAGGCAAGAGGGACAGAGGGAAACAACGCATAACCTACCTAGACAGCATGAGTAAATGGATGATGGAACAAGGTTTAGGGGAGATAATGAAAAAATGAAATTTATTAGTTACAAATGACAGGAAATTGTGAAGAGCCATGATCGCCTATGTCCTGAAGAGGTGCAGCACAAAGAAGATCAGAAAGCAAAAAAGTTTGGGGCATTAAAATGTGAAAAGTTTATCAGCAATTTAAAGAAAGGTATTTTGTTATATAAACAATCACAGAATTTTTCAGATGGTGGTTCATTAATGGTTAACGGGATTTGTTTAAAAGTTCTACAAACAACGAGAACTTTCATATTAACCAGATGAAAAAAAATAAAATCAAACTATAATTGTAGGTTACCCCTGAAAGAGCCGCAGCAAAATTCCTTCCTCCAAGTTTCGATTTCAAATCACACTCACTCCGGTCAGATCTTTTTCTGCCTGCTCCATTTTAGGCAATGCTGAGTTATATTGCACAAGGTTGTTTTTGATTGGCGTGATCAGCCAATCAGAAACCAACCAATCAGCACGAGCAACCACTCATATAGATGAAACATGCCTCCGAACCTCTTTTTATCATAGCTAGTCTCATGAGAGGCAGCCATGTTTCTTTCTCTGCCATCTTGACAACACTCACCTAAATTATTAACCTACACACTAGACAAGTTCTTGCACACTTTGCTCTACAAGGTCTCTTTTTTTGCCACAACCTCACTTGGTTTTGTCAAAAATGCTCATTAGAAGGCGCTTTTTAAGTCTATAAAAAGGTGAGCATATTCTTGCTTTCAAATATCGTCAAATGTAGATAAAGAATGCTGCTGCTAGGGAATATTTGCTTCCTTGTTTCTTAGTTGATTTTTTTAACTCTCTCCCCACAGATGTGTCCATCACACACACTTATTTAACATATAAACAAGTACATTCTTATAGTTTTGATGTCTTTTTCTTTCATTACAATTGCGCACACATATAATTCCTTTTGTTACTAATATGCATTGTCATTTGTTTTATACTGATTGTTTTGTGTTTCCTATTTTTACCTGGATTTGCATGTTTTCTTCTTCTATGTGAATTGTCCTTTCAGGACATAGGTGATCATGGCCTTCCACATCTCCCTGTCCCTGGTGGCTCTTAGCACGCTTTCTCCTGTTACACCATGCAACCCTTGTTCCTTCATTCCTCTGATCAGATCCTTCAAATATGTTAGAATAGGACACACCTATATCACCCACTCATACTTACTGAAAGGAGAAGAAGTACTAATCCGCATACCATGCCAAGAACCCTACACAATACACCATATACTGACAAACTGCATAGACCTTGAACAGATCCGACTAAAACACTATCAAGAAAATAATCTAAGGGATATCTTCAACAAGGTTGACACTAAAAATATTCTCAGATTCCAAAGAGAGACGAAACTATACAACAAGATATAGTCAAAAAGTTCCTCTGAATCATAAGTAACATTTAACCTCCACCCATCATACTACAACAACTAATGTTTCAGCATTAAATGACACATAAAGGGTTGATTTGTCGTAAAACAACCCAATCTATCAATCAATCAAATATATTATCCACTGCTTTCCCCCGTCTCTTTTTCCCTCTATCTGGCCTGTTAGTATCAGGTTCTCCAAGCCCTCCTTCCTCATTGCATGTCCCAGGAACTTTAGTTGTCTCTTCCTGATGCTCAGTGTTAATTTCCTTTTTGTTTCCACCCTTTCAAAAACCTCATCTTTGCTCACATGCTCAATCCATGATATTCGCAGTATCCTTCTGTAGAACCACATTTCAGTTGTTTCAAGTTTTTCCTTCATCTTTGATAATATTGTTCAGCATTCACTGCTGTATTGAAGAACTGACATCCCATAGCAATCCAGTTATGTTCCACGAGCTCATAAATACTCAATATAAAATATCTATACACATCACAACAAAGTAGTGACTTATTTTCAACCAAACACTTTATCAAATGAATGCTGTACAAAAAGTTTATAATGCTATTAAAGGTGACACTGCTCCCTGAACTACAGTGTGTTTAAATTTCATAGCTGTATTGTCATATCCTACTATGACAACAGAAAACAAGTTTCAGTGAAATTGACAATAAGAATACTGCAATAGAGAGGCCTTGATAAAAAATGCAGTGGAAAGAGAATATTAATAATGTAGTTTGCCAAAGATTAAAATCCTGCAATAAGGAATTTATTTTAGAAACCTATAATAGGGGTTTTCTTTTTAACTTTATAATAGGAATTTTTTTTTAGAAACTTAGATATTTTTCTTGAAATTTATAATTAATAGTTTTTTGTTTTTTTTTTGTTTAAAAACAATTGATAGAGATTTTTTTTTTACCTGGATTTTTTAAATTTAAATTTTTAAAAATTAATACCAGATTTTACATTGGGCATGAGCATTGTGCAGGAAACCAAGAGATGACTTACCTCGGTACATGCCAAAAAATCCTTCATTTCGAAATGTCTTTACAGCACAGTCAAAGCTAAGAGAGAAAAAAGATTTAGAATTAATTAAGTAGAATATATGAAGCAAAAATAGTTAAATATTATTTATGACTTTTGTTTTAACTGATGATAGTAATTTTAATTTTCTCATTGGAACTAACAAAAAAAAAAAAATTGAGAGAGAGAGAGAGAGAGAGAGAGAGAGAGAAAGAAAAACACTTTTCAACTGTGTTCAAGTCTATAATTTTTAAAACTAGAGGGTTAGAAACATTTTATTAATCCAGCAAAATTTTTGATAGTCCTTTTTTTTATAGAATTTGAGAATTATTTTTTATTTAATCAAATTATTGAAATGTTTAAAAATAATAATTTAATGAGAAATTGATTCAAGTACTGCATGTGAAATTTGAATCCATGACTGACCCACAAAAATCAGGATTCAAACAAACTTCCTTCTTTTTATAAAGTAATGAAGAACCTTTTTTTTTTATTACACAATTTTTTAAAAATCTTTGTAGCTGATCAATTCTTCAGGTGACAAATTAAGCTACAGGAAATCAAAACAAAATCTTTTCAGATGTGATAGTTCAATTTTTATCCAAAGACCCCCTGCTGTGCATCAAATTCATGGATTTTAACCAAATGGATAGTGGAGAAGACTGGTTAAAAAATTTGATAAAAGTAAGAAAAAACAAAACCGATGATTTTATTAGTTAAAAAATAACGAGATCTGTATTAATTTGATCACTTGATTGTCTTTATCTCTGGTTTGTAAAGTAATGAATTGTAGACCACTAACTGATTGGATGCTTAAAAACAGTGAAAAAAATGTAAATTCTTTGAGTCAAGGAATTTTTTTTATTTATTAATACATCAAAATTAGATGCAATTGTTTGAATTTCTTAGATGAAGCACTTTCAATTATTAATTTGGAACTTAAAACGAAAAAAAACAAAATCAGAAGAAATAAGAGACATTGGAAGGCTGTTACATCTAAAATGACAAGCATAAATGAAAGAACATCATGGTTGCATTGTGGAAATTGGATAAGAAAATAAATATGGCTTCATGGCATACTTAAATGACATTTACAAGCAAAGTTTTGATGGCCTAATCAATAAAATGCTGTTATGATAAGACAAGTTCTCAACAATAAGAGATGAGAGTTCAAGTCTTACTAGAGACCAGTTATTTTTTTTTTTATAAAGATCACTTAATAGTTAGAGAACAACAACCTGAAAGTCATGAATAAAACCAACAGAAATAAGATGAAAAATGAATCGAAAACTAATTATAAAAGAAGTTACTTGTACCATTTTCATTACCGAAATAATCTAGTTTGTCAATTTGATTTTCTTTAGAGACAAAATTCTTCGTATCCTCAGTCATTTTATTAAAAGACAAAAATTTGTTAGCAAAAATTTTAAAGGTTATATTGGGTAACTAAAATAGTTTTATTCATCATTAGATCAGATTAGGAACATTTAATTTCAATT
>JBBBDQ010001368.1:2705000-2722500 GCA_037127315.1 Ascarosepion bandense
TCTAGTCACTGGAACTAACCAACGTCTATATCCACTGAGCCCATGTGTCTTTAAGGACAACAACAACTGAGTTTCTGGGACTTATAAATGTAATGTTCAGTAACCATTTTTTTACCAGAGTTCATATTGCAATTTTTGATGTTGATGGTTTTTGGTAGTATTTTTTTGATGTTCTCTAGTATTTTTTACCAGAGCAATTATTGCAATTTTTGACACTAATGATTTTCTCTGGCACTCCATATCACTGATTTCCATATTGTATTCATCTCTATGTTTAGTCCGCTTGGGAGGTTTTGTAGCCTTGCATATGTGCTGATTCCTTAAGTTTACGTAGTTTCAACTTCATCCCATAGGGGGTGGTGATGGCCTTTCTCCTTCCATATGAGGATACAGTAGTGGTGAACAAGTAACTTAGGGAGTCCAGTTAGAGGGAGATAACCCATGACTACCAAAAGAGTCTTTATACAAGGAATGAGAATGGTATAACCCCAGTGATCGTAAGAAAGGCTTTGGTTCGAAATTCCTAGCACCTGAAGGAGGCCAGAGCGTACAATGGCCAAAACGTTGTACAAATGGCAACAAAGATGAGGACAGTAATCCAGAAAGTGTAAATAGGGTTTTATTTACTGTTTCTTTGTTAAAACCAGGAGAACAGTAATTTTTTTTTTTTAAATAAGAAATATAAAAATGCAGAACAAAGACATACAGAAATAAACTGTTAATCAAGAGAAAGCAAATAAAGCAGCAATTGGTTTTTTCTTAATTTTTTCAAAAACTAAAACAAAGCTCAACAAAAGGAAAGAAAGTTAAAATTTGAAGTAAAAGAGGTAAAAAATAAAATAGAAAGAAGAAAAGCAAGAAAAACAAATATGTCTTTCAAAATAAAAGAAAGAAAAGAAGCAGTAAAATAAATCAATGTTTAAAATTATTAATTTTTTTTTTTATAACTTTAGGGGTTATTGACATAACCTGTATTACTCAAGCAATTGAATGTCTTCGTTTTTATTAGCCTTTGTTAATTTGGTGAGAGAGAAAAATAATAATAAGAAAGTTCTTTCTTAAAAAAAAAAGATGTTATATACTCCTAGTGTGTGTGTGAAATAACTCCCTTTACATACACTCTTCAATTTAAGTACTGAGGAAAAAGTTGGAAAGGAACTTGTGAGCTTATGTGAAATTTTCTTTGGACCAATAAAATCTTGCTTTCACAGAAATTGACCAGTGAGCCAAAAAAACAAAAATAAAAAAAAAAATTAGTGGGCCTATGTGAAATTGTTTTGGACTAATGAAAACCTTGTCTTCACAGAAATTAGCTGTTGAGCTAAAGAATTGTATTGGAATAACATTTGTACTTCTCACAGATCTGTTATTAGGTTATCCCCCCCCACCACTACAAAAAAAAAGCTATTAGATATTAATATTGATTTGAATCAAAAAGATATTGAATAATCACTGTGATGTACAAATTTTAACTTGAAACAATAACAGATTTTTCAGAAACAAAAAAATACATCAAAATTAAGACTGTATTGTAATGTTAACAACTAGAAAGAGGTTTTGTTGTTAAAAATTTCATACACATAAGAAGGAATGAAAATTTGGAAAATTTGACACTCACAGGGATATACTGAAGGCAAGAGAAAGCGGGGGAAAGGGAAATAGCAAATAAACTACTTGACAAATTTATTCAGATGGCACAAGAACAAAGAGAGATTGTTAAGGAGCAGGAGAAAGAGTAATGAATAGAGGAAGTTGCGAAGAGCCATGATCAACCATTCCAGTTGAATTCCTTGCATTAATTTACGTGAAAATACCCTTGGAAAAGGTAATTCGTCTCTTTCTTCCAGTTATGGGTTAAATAACAGAATAGATCGGGTTCTATAGCCTTGGCTGACAACCTGTCTACCGCAGAAAGTAACGGCAACCTACTGTGGGATAATCTTCTGCCAAGTCAGTCATGTCTCGAAAGAGACATGATCACCCAAGCGTCACGTATGACACTTAAGTGACTTTAACTGACTCATATACGAGAAATGTTTAAAACTAAATTGTCGTCAAAAAATGTAGAAGTTTTTATTTTAATTACTTGATCTATTCCAATGTCCTAGCTAATAGGCTATTCCAATGTCCTAGCTAATAGGCAACAAAACAACTTATAAATAAAAAAAAACAAGTTTATTCAAATTCATTAACTATTTTGTAGATCGTCAAAATCAAGGACGGTAATCCTTCCTAAGAATTTACACAAACATTTAGTTACTTCCCCTTAAAAAAACAAAAAACCCGAAACAATTTTTTTTTTTGTTTAATACTTTTTTCTCTCTCACTTCAACCCTCATTCAAACTTCGAAAGCACATTTGGTGAGGTGCCAAATTAAATTAAGTTATTGCAGTTCTGTATTAACTATTTTCTTCTAGAAAAATAAATACAAAACTCAAGTCACCAGAAAATAATTTGGTTTGGAATACTACTTTGATCAATTTTAATTTAAGAAAACAAAAAAAAATTATTTCACATCAAAAAGGGGGAAATTTAAATTTTTAAACTAGATTAAATTTTTTATACTTTTTTTTCATAAGCAAATGTAATTTTAGTTGCAGTTTAGAAGTAATGAAACAATATTTGAAGATTAAAAAATTAGCTTTTTTTAAAAAATATTTCAACTTAATACTTTTTAATATTCAATCAGTTAAAAAAGTGCCGTACATACACTGTAACACTACAGACTTGGGCGATCATGTCCCTTTCGAGACATGACTGACTAGGCAGAAGATTTTATCCACAGTAGGTTGCCATTTCTTTCTGCTGTAGAATGATTTCAAACCAAGGCCATAGAACCCGATTCACTCTCCTATTTTTAACACATGACTAGCAGAGAGAGAACTGGAATGCGAAACTTAGCTCCTCCGATTTCCCATTCTGGGCAGACATCTCTATTACACGACAACACAGATCCTTTTATTATCACTTCATTAAAAAATAAAAAGTGACCTGGAGATTATCTCTTTGTAAATAAGGCTCAGAAGAAAAGGAATTTCAATTTAAAGTGACCTGGAGATTATCTCTTTGTAAATAAGGCTCAGAAGAAAAGGAATTTCAATTTAAAGTGACCTGGAGATTATCTCTTTGTAAATAAGGCTCAGAAGAAAAGGAATTTCAATTTAAAGTGACCTGGAGATTATCTCTTTGTAAATAAGGCTCAGAAGAAAAGGAATTTCAATTTAAAGTGACCTGGAGATTATCTCTTTGTAAATAAGGCTCAGAAGAAAAGGAATTTCAATTTAAAGTGACCTGGAGATTATCTCTTTGTAAATAAGGCTCAGAAGAAAAGGAATTTCAATTTAAAGTGACCTGGAGATTATCTCTTTGTAAATAAGGCTCAGAAGAAAAGGAATTTCA
The DNA here is from genome assembly GCA_037127315.1 of Ascarosepion bandense. Classification (NCBI taxonomy): domain Eukaryota; kingdom Metazoa; phylum Mollusca; class Cephalopoda; order Sepiida; family Sepiidae; genus Ascarosepion; species Ascarosepion bandense. The sequence continues at coordinate 2,708,401 of JBBBDQ010001368.1, forward strand.
ATTTAAAGTGACCTGGAGATTATCTCTTTGTAAATAAGGCTCAGAAGAAAAGGAATTTCAATTTAAAGTGACCTGGAGATTATCTCTTTGTAAATAAGGCTCAGAAGAAAAGGAATTTCAATTTAAAGTGACCTGGAGATTATCTCTTTGTAAATAAGGCTCAGAAGAAAAGGAATTTCAATTTAAAGTGACCTGGAGATTATCTCTTTGTAAATAAGGCTCAGAAGAAAAGGAATTTCAATTTAAAGTGACCTGGAGATTATCTCTTTGTAAATAAGGCTCAGAAGAAAAGGAATTTCAATTTAAAGTGACCTGGAGATTATCTCTTTGTAAATAAGGCTCAGAAGAAAAGGAATTTCAATTTAAAGTGACCTGGAGATTATCTCTTTCTAAATAAGGCTCAGATGAAAAGGAATTTCAATTTAAAGTGACCTGGAGATTATCTCTTTCTAAATAAGGCTCAGATGAAAAGGAATTTCAATTTAAAGTGACCTGGAGATTATCTCTTTCTAAATAAGGCTCAGATGAAAAGGAATTTCAATTTAAAGTGACCTGGAGATTATCTCTTTCTAAATAAGGCTCAGAAGAAAAGGAATTTCAATTTAAAAAATTATAAAAACCCACATCTTAACTTGAAAGATTCATAGAAAATTGGTTTTCCCAAAATAATGTACTAGTAAAAATATTGTATTGAACAATTTCATTGATTTGCTTGTATTTTCCATGAATTTATTTTAAAACAGAATAATAAATCAAGTCAAATTTTGTTGGAGTTTCTCAGTGGCTTTTAAACTCTTCCTGAAGAAGGCTGGAGAAAATAACAGCCTCATTATTATAAAAATAAAGACGAGGAAACTAGTCCAAATGCAGCAAATTAAGTGATTGTCAATAAGTGTACTGTGTTACACTGATATTTGGTTCAGTGGGATGATAGTTGAAAAATGTATGACATATTAAAACCTTATCAACTCATGTATCACAAGTATATTTTTGAATCAAACAACACAGGTTATATCATCAGTAAGTTTAAATAGATTTTATAAAAAGATTTAATTTACTATGACAATTTTTTTTAAAATTAAATTAAACCAGATTATTTGACAAGTTTTATGACATTAAATATTGAACAAACAAACATTTAAAGACAAAAAAACTAAAATTAAAAAAAAAAGTGGATGGATATGAGTGATTGAAAGAAAATGACAAATCAGTTTGGGTGTTTTTGTGTCCTCCTTCGACTGAAGAGTGACCACTCCACACAATGTCAGGTATTATAATGAAATGACCTGTCTTCACCTTTTCTCCCAATGACCGTCTCTTCACAGGAGTACACCTGTGGAACAAATAGGGACATAGATACATCTCGAATACATCATATTTGAACAGGTACAAAGGAAAAAAGAACAAAAATCATTAGCATACAAACAACGACAAGGGAAATAAAATATATTCATAGCTATAAAAAAATAAACAATCAAAAATAAAAATGAACAAGAAAAAGACATTACAAATCAAATTCTTTGGTGTTTTGTAAAATAAAAACAATCTTCTGGTCAGTCTTTATCAGAAACATGTTTTATAAACTTATTTTTGTTATTTTTATAGAATTAAATTTTAAAGTGATTCATTTTTGTCTATTTTCAATCAAGTGATCCTGTTGTGGATTCATTGTAGCAAGTTAAGCTCAACAAGAGTATGGAAGATCAGTTTGCCCTCTCATTATGACAAGTGACCAATTGTTATTGTTAAATCTAATATCCTTATTTTTATTACTTTTATCATATTTTTTCCAGTTATTTAGCCTTCTTCAATTGACTACAATGTCCAATAAATAAATACAGGTGTTGGTTTCAATCCACAGTCAGAATGATTGCAAAATACTTCCCCTCCCCAATTTATAGACAGAAGCACACAAATGCATGTTGGGATTTTTCCTATCCAATAAAGTAGTCCAATTCTTGGTTTTATCTGACTTGATGTCCAGAGCCATTTTAATAGTATTATAAGCCCCTGGGAAAACCAGTGTGCATCTATGATAACTAATGTTGGGAATAAAAAGTAGATGGTCGATAATATTAAACATATATTTATTTTATTGGAATTTCAACAAATCTGGTGTTAAAATATTAAAAACATGCTGTACAACAGCAACTAATCAACATTTGAACAATACACAAGGCTTTCAAAAACACAATATTACTCAGTAAGCCACACAGATTAGACAGCACAGTATAAAATTACTACAAACTTCTTATAATAAGCAATTTTCAAAGAATTGTTTTATTATTGGTCTTTAAGATTAGGATGTCATTCTCCATGGATATGAGTAAAAGTCAGTTCAAATGATGCTGCCCCATTGTGCTATGAAGCGGATATTTTATAAGTTTCAATCTTGAAAAAAAAAAAAAAAAAATTACAAAAAAACATTTGCCATCTTGCACATAAACAATGAGTGCAATTTCAACATCTAGGAATATAAATTTAGAATTGTCTAAAATTATTTTTCTGCATAGTGTAGGGAGAGTCTCACAATTTTTATCAAGAGTCATGTAGTACTTGAGATGCTCACATTCATTTAAAAGGTCATCATAATTCAGGTTTTTGTGATACATATTAGTCTGATGTTAACAGGTTTTCTTTAGTGCATTAGAAGCAATGTTTTTTTTTTTAATTCACCAAAGAAAAACAAATTTCGGTACTTACGTATTATCGGGAGGACCTTTGATTTTTACTTTTTCTTTTTTTTCCCCGCTTATAACACCAAGGAACTGGAAAAATCAGGCTTTCATCACCTCAACGTCAACCACAAGTACAACTTTGTGGATTCGAACACCGGGGCTCATACGCAGACAGTGGAACGCCTATGGGGATCGACAAAGTGGCGAAACAAGAAGCACTGTGGCACTGCACGTCACCATTTGGAGTCGTATTTGGCCGAATTCATGTGGCGGAAGCATGTTGCCTGTACTGATGTCTTTGAGTCACTTTTGGAAGCAATTGCGACGTTCTGGCCTCCGGAATTACAAATGTAATGTTATTTTATTGTTTTAACCGTTTCAATAAATAATTTACTTTAATTTTTGAGTCGTTTTTTTAAAGGTCCTCCCGATAATACGTAAGCACCCAAATTTCTAATCTGCGAATAAGCCTCTGCACATTTTGTCAGTTCAAAAATTAGAGTTTCCAGAATAGGAAGGAAAGTTTCCATCTTGAATGTTTTGGTTTTACTGAGTACCTTTTCTGTTAATTCACTACATCTATTAAAAACGCAGACTTTATTTTTGTTTCCACTTTTTTTCCTTATCATTGTAATCTGTATTTGGACACACATTTCTGGCTTTGAATTCATATTCACTAAATTTTTTTCTACTTTCCTGAAAATAGTTTTTCATCCCTTGTTTCCTGTTTAGGATGTGGTTTCCAGTTTTTCTCTTTTCCAATTTTTTCACTCTTATGTAGCCCCCTGCGCATCAGTGGCATTTTTGCCTTGCTTGGGGTGATATGATTAAAAAAAAAAAAATAGACTCTAGAAGATTTGTGGCAAAAAGGATTTTCAAATTCTTTGATTTCAGGATCTTGCTTGTTTTGTTCATTCTTTTAAGCACATCATTCCAAAGAATTGTGAGAAAGATTGTTTCCATGTCCTCCATATTTTGCTCAATCCTTCTGCCTCTTGGATTGTATTTAATTCCTGTTCCTTGTTGGTTGATAGAGAATCCAGTGCATGTTTTATATTCTTTAACCTCTATACAAAGCGTGAACAACATCAAAATGTGCTAGCCATCGTGTATCGGACAGATACTTGGTCACAAAATCTTTTCCTAGAGACGATGTTAATACATTCCAGCGATGAGTAGAACCAACAAAAAATAATGAATACAGATGATGAATAAATCAAAGAATTACAATCTTAACAATGCTCTGCTGTTTTTACTCCCACCAAATTCAGGCTATGTCCGGGCACAGGGAATATAGAAGGCAAACACATTGAGTTAATAAATCCGTACATGCAATCTTGTATATCATTCAGACATATCTGAGGCATTATTGTATGAATGACTACAGCAGTTTGATAGCGGAATTTTGTTCTCATTAAGAAAATTCACAACAGTGTCTGTTAGATTCTCTGCTCCATGAGAAAAGATGGGGACGAGCATGAAGAAACGTTCCACAGGCTCATAGCGGACAGTAAATGTCGTTGATCTGTGTGTTATGTCTGGAGTAGAATCGACATTTATTGAATAATACTTTGACTCTTTTACGTCTTCACGAATAGTACAAATTAATAGTACCATTAATTCCTCACAAATATTTTCAGATAAATATGATGGATTCAGTTTTCCAGGATTTCCATAAATTTTTAGGTCTTCTTCCAAAAAAAAAAAAAAAAAATTCACTCAGCAGCTCTAATATATTTATTGCTGACCCAATAATCTGACTTTCTCCATGGAATGGCAAACCTCTGGAGACAAGAAAGCAAATTACAGAAACCACATGTGTCAACACTTTATGCCAATATTCCTGCTCTAAGTGATGTTGCTGAATTAATAAAGAATCTACACTTGTCAGTTTGTTTATTGCCTTTTCAAATCTGCTGTCATACAATTTCAATGTTCTCCATTTTCATGTTCTACAACAACATGGCCGTACTTCCAGTCATTGAATCCCAATGGAGCAAAAGAAGATTCTTTTTTGTACAATAGTTGACATACAAAGCAGTACAAATGATTTTGGTGAATAGAGTAGCCATTTGCATTTTATACACTATACATTCTACAGTTCACATTTCAACACATTGTTTTATATTTACCCTGCCTTCACATTCTCTACTTCAGTTGTTTTATACACTCTGTATGAGTTTGAAAGGTTGTTATCATGATTCTAACATGAAGTGGACACACTACAAATCCAGTAATCTTAGTATCATTAATGTTCCATATCCCTGAATCTATCTCCTGGATTTCAAACTTCTTTACTGTTAGATTTGGGTATTTACTTTTGTAAAATATCACCAGCAGCAATGAGCAACAATAGTATGTCTGTTGAAACTGGATGATTGGTCGCAGGAAAGGATGTCGATATAGATACTGAAAGAACAGTACTGGTGGCTGACATTACAAGAGTGAATGTTGTTTTGGATGCTATTTCTGATGGAATAGTAGAAGTGGTTGTTGTCGAACCTGTGTTGAGCTAAGATGTTAATTTTGGAAGTTTTCTTATTTTCTCCTCCTCTTCCTCCTCTGCAGCTCTCTTTTGTGTCCCACTCAAAACATTACGTTTCATTTCTGCTGATTGACTCAATCAACTGGAAATATATATCTTAAATATTTTGTATTTAGTCCCACACCAGGATGTAGGGTTATATAAGTGTACTTGCAACAAGGCCTGAATTTTTAAAATTCTTTTTTCTATAATGAACATATCCTTCCTTTATAATTGTACAAACAGCATTTATTCTTAATACAAACTCTCTACTGTGTGCTGATTCATAAACCTGCTGGACAAGACCTAGATCTAGCTTAGTGGCATAGCTGGGGTGTGTGGCACGGATCTAGACTCATCTATGTATAGGTCTACAAGACTACATTCAACACTTTTCTCAACTTGCACAATAAAGAAGCTTCTCCATTCATATACCTGGTAATTAGTACTTTATCATAAATTCCTAATTGTAAACAACAACTACATGCTTACCATACAAGTGTTCAATGTTGTGATTGAATCTCAGGTTTAATCACTAATAATCTATGCATAGCACTGTACCTGGGTTCATACACAATGTACAAATATATCCAATAATCACGCCATTACAATTAATATAGGTACCTCCACTCATTTTCGATAACTAACTTTTAAATTGAATTTTTAAAAATAAAAGTTTTCTTGAAACTTATTTCAGTTTTAATATAAAGCTAAATTAAATTTACTATTTTCAGTAAGTAAAATACTCTGGCGTTTTTCAAACAGAAATTATATTGATTGGAATCTGAAATTTTTCAATTTTTTTTTTAATCTTTCAATTTTTCGACCATTTTCTAAACAAAAGTTAATTTTCAGTTTTAAAAATCTTGCAAAAATAAAATATACATCTGTAACATTTTAAAAAAATTAGCAAATTTAATGTTAAATTAATCTAATTTACACAAGTATTACTTATTTATAGCATGAAATTTAGAATAAAACTATTTCTTAAACAGAGTTCAACTTTCTGACTTTTCCACCATATGTGCTAACATATTTGACAGATGCTATATAAGTGCATGGTGATTAAAAGTGAACAAAATTTTTCCTGTAAGGGGAAGAAATCTTGAAACACATGACCTTTTAATTTACACAAAGAAATTACCATACAAAAAAAACTTTAACTACACAAAAAAAATTATTTTAAAAATAGGAAGATGTGACGATTTGTATTAAACTTTAATTTTTGATTAGTAAATATAATCTTTGCTTAATAAGTTTATAAACTAAACCTGACAAATCTTTAAAGAATTTTAAAAAAATTTTTGAAACTTTATAAATTATAATTAAAAAAATGAAAACAATTCTTTTAAAATTTCATTCTTAATAGAAAAAAAATTTTTCTTCGGACTATAATGTCCTTAATTTATATTATTTATTCAAGCAACTAAAAGCTTATTTAATTAAATAATGTCATAGTTATATTGCATTTTTTTATTTTACTACTGAGAGCAGATTTTTGAAAATAAAGGCAAAATTAAAAAAAAAAAATAGATGATTTACATTTCCTAATGAGTCCTGCATTTAACTAATAAAACCAATTTTCTCAACAAAATTAGATTTCTTAAAAATTTCGTGAATTTACGTGAAGTGGGTGGTAACAGATGTAAAAAAAAATATTTTTATCAAGATTTTTAAAAAATAATTTCATTCACTTGTGAATAAGTCCTGAAAGTTTCATTAAAATTAGTTGATTTTTACAAGAATTTACAAATTAATGTGTTTGTCACCAGAAAAAATAACTGAGTTATGTAATAATTATATTTTCCATTGTAAACTTTTGTAATGATTTGGTTACCTGCTAATTCAAATCAAAACAAGATTTTTTACCAAAATTTCGAATGTGTTACGATTACAAAATTTTAAAAAATAATTTCTAAATACTTTGATCTTTCCTCTTAATAATAATTTAAAATAAACATTTTGATGGAAAAAGTTAGTTTTTATTAAGTTTGTGGCCTTTTTTAATCATACTATGCTGTTTTTTCAGCAATTTAGTAGAGGTACCTATATTAATAGCAGAGGTACCTATATTAATAGTAGAGGCACCTATATTAATAGTAGAGGTACCTATATTAATAGTTCTACAGTGGGCCTAAATGTTACTTCTGCTTTTTTTTCATATTTGCATTAATGTTTAAATTAAATTACATAGATAGTTGTAATAACTGATATTTTAATAGGTGAAATTTGCCACCCAAATTGAACGAAGAAAGAAATTCTTCAGCAGAAAACAACATTTTTAAACAGAGTTATTTTAATCAAAAAATATCTGAAGAGAAATACAAATTACTTTGTTGTTGTTGTTGTTGTTTGAACATCAAATGCGAAAATTATTTGTTTAAGTTAAGACGGCTGAATTGCTGTTTTTGCTTTTAAATGCCAAAACCCCCATTTTGTCATGGTTACAGCAAAGAAAAATGAAACAGAGGTGAAAGAAAAAGAGAATAAAGAAATACTATATCAATGTTAGAGTTTTATAACAATAAAAATTATTTAAAAAGCAGAATTATGAACATATTAAACATTCAAAACAATACTGATTCTGTGTCTAAGAGAAATTTAAGAATGAAATCAAACCAGAGAAAAACATTAAAAGATAGAAATGAAAGTTTTGCTAGGAAGACTTAACGTCAGGAATCAGGGTCAGTGCTTTAATCTTTTCTGTGATGGCTTAATAGTCCACAAGTCAACTGGAAAGACAAAGCAGCAGTCCCCCACCCGCACCCAATTTATATATATGGACAGCTAATTTGAAGAACATCTTTGCCATTTCTGGTGCCGTCTAGGTTAAGAGGGAACATTTTCCTCATTTTCTTTTTTGTTCTATAACCAACACAAATGAAACAGATCTTTCTACTATTATATTTTTATATTATTTTATATTGTATTTTTATATTATTTTATATTATATTTTTATATTATATTTTTGCCAATTGCAATACATGTTGTTGGCTATAGTAATTTTTATTTTTAGTATTTCCGAAAAAGATGCTTCTGTAACAGAAGTCACTAAACATATTACAAAGCAGCTCCTATGCTCATGGAGCTCCCAGGTAAGTGCTCATTGGATTTATAAGTTAAGATTGCTCTGTGCAGTTTTGGTCTGTCTTGAAGTTTGAATGTTAAGTTCATTTAAATGAACTTGCTTTTGCGTATCAATTTCAATTCTTAGTTTGTGAACTTGTTGCCATATTACTGTTGTTTTGGCTTATATAAAATAGGCCAGTTCTTGGTCTCATCTGACACGGTCTCGGTATATCCTGAAATCTAAACTTGCCCTTATGTGTCAACCCGAATTCCAAATTTGTCAACTTTTTGCCATATTACTGCTGCTTTTTCTTACTCCTGATAATTTGACTTGCATGCATCGTTTGCTTGATTTATATTTTTCACCTTGTTCTTTTTGTCATTGCTCATGGCAAATTTTGTCAGTTCTTTTTGACAGACAGTTTCGTTACTTATTTGTCATTTGTTGACCATCGTCACTCATTTCACATCTGGCTCTACCCAAACCTTTATTACTGTCCTTATTAAGAGATACAATTATGTAAGGGTAATTATTTTTAAAAATACTATTATTTTAATTTCTGTTGTTTTTTAATTACAATTTTAAGATATTGCTAAGTGGTAAATTTAAGATTCATTTAAGTGGCCTTGAGGCGAATAGGAAATAAAAAATAATCCTTTTCTTCACTGTTTTCGAATTCACAAGCCTGTGCAAAAAGAGAAAAGGGGATAGGCTCTGGCATGAAGACAAGATCAAGGCAAATTTTAACAAGCCTACATGAAAATTTTCTTTGACCAATGAAAAGGGAGTGGCTTACAAACAGAGAAAAGTAGCAAGCCAATGTCAAATCACTTTTTGATATAAATAGACAGAGAGGTTGAATCAAGGAGGAGAGAGAGAGAGAGAGAGAGAGAGAGAGAGAGAAAGAGAGGTAGAGTCCCACATGTCTGAACAATGCTGGTATTAAATTACATGCTGATGCATTATCAGCCTCTAATGAGAGCAAAGGAATTTTAAAGAACTCTATTCAAATCCAGCAGAAAGCAATGGCAACCTACTGTGGGATAATCTTCTGACCAGTCAGTCATGTCTCTTTCGAGACATGATCGTCCAAGCGTGTATCATGTATGGCAATTAACTGACTGATTCAAATCCTAAGCTAAATACCTTAAAATATATCTTTTTATTCATGTTGATTACAACTGTATAACTTTTGTGCAAAACAAACTCTCAATTTGTTTTAAGCATCTTGGAATATTACTTTGTGTCCGATGATTTAATATGAACATTTTCTCTTGACAATTCATTGAAACTACGAACCTTTAATGTTTGATTATTTGTCCTGAAACATGTGACTGAAACTTAGAGTGTGTAAATTTGTCATTTAATTCCTTACCTTGATTGCTAAAAATAACGTGTGTTTCCTTGTCATTATCCCTATATACTTCAGCCTAAACAATAAAGCAAACATCTGCGTCAATACAGGCTTCTAAACAAAAACAAAAGATTTTGTCTCACCAAAGGATTTTAGTTTTATTTCTGATCCATGTTTCAGTAAAAAAAAAAAAAAAAAAAAATTTTTAAATTAAACTTATGTATTTTAAACTCTGAATTCCAGGGATGAGGAATTATTATTTACATTTTTAGACTAATATACTCATCTTTTTTTATATCACATGTTGGCTATTGTGCTGACCAGTGTTCTTCAGATAACTGTTGATCTAGGTCAGGGCCAGTGCAAGGGTCTTGTGCCACCCTCAATCTATGATACAGAGCCTTCTCATGTGACTACGCCTCAATTTTCATAAGATAGCGTTCATATGAATTACAATTTTATCGTAACTTGATTATGTACAATAATGGATCATAATGCAATATAGGTGAACAATTCAAATAGAAAAACTGAAAATAAATACTATGTATTTAAATAGAAATTAAAGACCTGTTTATATCGTTCCATTCCAGCCTATGTACAATAATGAATCATGTGCAATATAGGTGAACAATTCAACTAGAAAAATTGAAAATAAATACAATGTATCTAAATAGAAATTAGAGACCTGTCTATATTGTTCCATTCCATCTTAAATAAGTCAACGATGTTTTGCGGCAATTTTTAACATCAACTTGGGATTTTATTTTGTTATAAAGTTGATTAATTTCAACACATTCAACATTATGAATAAAAAATAGTAAATTTCATATAGCATTTTTTTCGAAACTTAGCATGATCAACGCAAATTGTCAGATTTAGACAAAAGAAAAAGGAAGGGGGAGAGAGAGGAGTAGGATAGAAGGGGAGGGGGAGAAGAAAGGGACATAATTGACCCTGACCTCTCATCTTGGCTTTAATGAGAGAGGGGAGAGAGATTTGTTAGAGAAAAAGAAAGGGACGTAATTGACCCCGACCTGGTATTTTGGCTTGGTCTTCTCTACAAGTGTTTTAATGGCAATTGTTCTAATGAGCTCTCCTCCTTTGCGCCTCAACTACACAAATTTACAGGTGATACTAGATTGGCAAATAGGTCTCATCGATTTACTGTTGAACTAGCTGGATTCAATTGTATGTTCTTTTTTAATAGTTTCTTTTCTCACACTTCTTGCCTTTTTGATTTCTTGCTGCCCTGTGCAACATCATTTGCTGTCTTCCGTTTTCCTCAATCCTGTTATTTTACTGTCCTTTTCCTTACTAAGGTCTTTGTATTCACTTTTATTGTCAGTAACATTGTGTGTCCCTAAGTGGCATTATTTATCTCTATCTAGTAAGTGCTGGCAGTAACAATAAAACAGTGCTCAATTTAATTTGGATTTATAATAAATTTTATATATGAAATGAATTGTTTGAACATTATTTTTTATTGATACTCGTATTTAAGTAAATATTCTGTTTTTAATTAAACAGTATTATATATTTATATCTACCGGCCTGATTATTTATGATGAATTTTTATTACAAAAATGTGTGCCATTCAGCAGGATTTGAACCTGTGACCCCTATCTATATAGGGGAAGCTACCATTTGATTTGGTAACGTCTTAGACCTTTCAACCACGAATAGCCTCCAGTCTAAATGAGGTTTTTATCAAGCCTATATAACACAATTCTCGATCCGATATCTGCTCTGAAATGTATCGTAATATCAACAAATGTAAACATGTTATGGAAATCAACGAATTTTGATGAAACTTGGTTATAAGCAACCGACAATTTGAAATGAATTGTTTGAACATTATTTTTGATAAAAACCTTGTTTAGACTGGAGGCTATTCGTGGTCGAGAGGTCTAAGACATTACCAGAGCAAATGGTAGCTTCCCCTAGCTATATAGGGGTCGCAGGTTCGAATCCTGCCGGTAGGTTGTGGCTCACTTATAGATTTTCATATATATATATATATATATATATACACACACACACACTACCGGCCATAATTATTAGGCCACCCCAGTGTTTAAAAAAAAATTATGTATTTCATACTATTTTTTATTGCCAAGTGAATAACTGTAAAAGAAAATAGAATGGTTCTTTTGTTAATACTGCACAATAACATGTGCATCAAATGAATTTATAAATATTTAATAATTACCTATATTGAAGTTTCATTAATGAAAAATAAAGAAAATTTAGGGTGATTCGGACGAGTTCATCTTTACTTCTTTGCCTTGTAAAATTTTGCAAGTAATAATAACAAAAGAACCATTCTATTTTCATTTAGAATTATCCACTTGGCAATAAATACTAAAAATAGTATGAAATACATCATTTCTTTTAAAAAACTAGCGTGGCCTAATAATTATGGTCAGTAGTGTATATCTCATATATATATATATATATATATATATATATATATATATATATATATAGGGGGTCCGCCATAAATAACTACATAATTTCTTTTGTTTGTAACGTTGTTGATACTTAAGCATTTCTTCTATTTCATGTGTCGTTCAAAAGCAGAAATCGTATATTTTTTATTTAATATACATTTTGATATAAAGTGAAGATATCTCAATAATGCCTTCGTGAAACTTTAAAGTCAGCATGACTGAAACAACATTGCTCAGTTGAGGGGAAAACCTCTACACATTAATTCTCTCTCTCTCTAATATTATATATATATATATATATATATATATATATAAATACTAAATGCATATATTGAATTTCATTGGAAATGTTTTTACTCATAGGATATTATTGCGGAGAAGACAACAGGAAACCACTCCACTATCTTTCCCAAGAATACATGGCCATTTACAGATAATGAAGAAAAAAAAAAACGGTGGAGATCCATGACATTAAAAGAAAAGAGAAAAGATTTACTATAACTGGAGTATAGTGTTGTAATATAAATTGAGAACAAAGAAAATAGAACAATTGTGTTAAAGTAAACCTTTAAAAAAAAAAAAAAAAAAAAAAAAAAAGGGAATTTTTTGCTTTTATTTGTGTTTGAACTCCTGTCTTAGCAAGGAACCCATGACTTCAATAAACAAAGTTTGCATCCACCATAACATGTATCAATTTGATCCATACCAATGTTATCTTGCCTAGTTTTATGTTTTTTTTTTTTTTTCAGATTTTTTAATTAATTTTGAGAATCTTCTTACAGAAAATGAAAGTGTATATTATTAATAACTTTTTACCTAACAGGTCAGTGGCCAGACCAGACAGTGGGATCAAATTTCCAATTTTATATCCTTGTAAATCTCAACTACTGGAACATTTTCAAAAAATATCACACACAAACTACTAAGTTTAATTGTGGCAAATTTGTGAAAACTTTGCCTCCTCTTAACACATTTGCGTACAAGTGTGCATGCATGTGTTGTTTCAAAGGGAGCTGTTTTGTCTGTCGGTGTGATTTCGTGTTGAAATGCAGAGAATAAAACAGTTGATTTTTTTTCAAAAATTGAACCCCATCAAACAGATACTATCCTTTGATCTTTTTCTGAATTATTAAGTCTTCTCCAGATTTCAAAAGAATCGGGAGATGTTTTTTTTTGTTAAACAAAGTCGTTTCAGAAAGCATCATGAAGATTTCAAAAGCAACACAGGACAACCTTGCTCATCAGCATATCTGGGTATAGGAAAAATGGTTAATATAGGGAATGGGCCTAGGGTTAACAAGAGAAGAGTTTAAATTAATTAGTAGGTAGGTTTGTCGGAGTCAACTACTAAAATAACATGCGAGAAGAGAAGCCTTTCCTTACCTTTCTTAATAAGTAGATGAACAGCCAAATTTTTTTTTATAGTCTATATTTATAACAGGTTTCCAAAAGTCTGGTATTTTTTAAAAAATTAATTCACTCCAAACAAAGCAATAACGTCACTAAGACACAAAGGGCTACTGAGTGTGAGAGAGACTGAAAAGACTTTAGAAGGAACCGGAAACCCAATCCTAAACAGAAAACAAGGGATAAACCTCTACTCCTATTTAAAAGACCCGAGTTTAGTTCAAGACGTTAGACGTATAGAATTGAAATAGACTTTAGGAGCCAGAAGCCCAATCCTAAACAGGAAACAAGGGATAAACCTCTACTACTATTTAAAAGACCAGAGTTTAGTTCAAGACGTTAGACGTATAGAATTGAAATAGACTTTAGGAGCCAGAAACCCAATCCTAAACAGGAAACAAAGAATAAAACTTTCCTTCAAAAGACCAAGGAGGAGTGAGAACCTATTTAGCCCTATTAAATATATATTTCTTTAGAGATATGACTGACTGGGCAAAAGATTTTCCAGCAGTAGGTTGTTATTACTTTCTGTGGTAGACTGGTTGCCAACCAAGGCTACAGAATCCAATCAGTTTTGCTATTTTTTTTGCTACAGAATCCAATACAGTTTTGCTATT